>OY735207.1:66003237-66288451 GCA_963457665.1 Thysanoteuthis rhombus
TCAATATTTTTAATGGCTGCCATACTGTAACAGATTACATTCTAAATCCTCTAATATAGAAGAATTATACATAACTAAGAAATAAACAATGGATGACTTCACCAAATAACAAATAACTGGGAGGGTGACACAAAGTTATAGTAGTCCTTCCTTTCTTTGGGGGGGCAAACATTTCAAAACCTTTCACTTACCAAGTAGTATATAAAAGTAGGTATTTATTTTCTACCATTATTCTCCCTATTTCTTTAGCTGTAATCAATTTCAAATAGTGTATTTGGTTTTTTTTTTAAGTTCGATTCTCTCTATTTCTGCTAGCTTGGCCCAAAAATTTCCGAAGAGTGTTGTGTATATGTGTATTCTGCCAGTTTGGTTGTATGCATGCCTTCCTCTATGCAGTGACATTATGGCTTCTGTACTTTCATCTGATATTGCTGTTATGTCCATTAACATTGTTGTCGTTGTTGCTTCGGGCAACATCTGTCTCATCTCTTGGTCTGCTCCCTGTTCCTGCCTCATCTTATGCCCACCATTCTCACCTCACATCCATGGCTACCTATTAGTCTCCTTAGTAAGGGTGCCTGTATTTTTGGTAGAGGTGGTGGTGGTGGTGGTAGTAGTAGTAGTAGTGGATGTCAATATTGGTCCGAGCAGGCCAGTATGCAATACTTGAGACAAAATCTTTTACCAAAAAGTTTTTTATTCTCATGATTTCCCACGCCTCACCTATCGACATTTTAAAAACTTTGGAAATGAAGAAAAAAAAAAACAAATTTCTTTTCTTCATTTATCATCTGACTGAAACAATCTGCAACCACCACCACCGCACAACAAAAATCATATGCATTCATATATATAAATATATATATATATATATATATATATATATATATATATATATATATATATATATATATATATTCATATGTATAAAAAGAAAAAGGACAAAATCTTCATTTTTTTATCTTTAATGGCTGTGTCAATTTAAAACAAAAAATATTTAAAAATATGAAGAAAAAAAGATAGAATTTGTTTTTACTCCTCGATATTCCAATTTCAGCATTATTTTAAAATTCATGTTTTTTTTTCTCTTTAAAACAAAAAATGCCATCAAATATTTAATCTGCTGAAAAGAAAAAATAGATTAAAATATTCATTTCACTTTCACCATTCTGTTTTTTTCCAGAAACTGTGTGTTTCTTCCACTCTGTAGTCTTTGTTTGTTTTTTGTTTTTTTTTACTGTCTCTGTCCCATGATAATTGTTGCATTAGGTGTATGAATGCTTTATGCAAATGTATCAACTATTATGGGACAGAGTTGGTATCTTTGATTCCTTCTTAGCTGTCACCTTTCACTGGCTTGAAATCTCTTTCCATTTTCTTTCTTTCTGTATGGTATTCACAATAGATGCTGGACTTTTTCTTCACTTCTCTGGGGTTTTTTTTGATTTTTCAATTTTTTAATTTATGCTCATACAAACACTTGTATGTAACTGTCTGTTACTGGTTTCATGCATATGCTTCCCCCCCCTACACGCGCACCCAAGACCTCTTCAATATCATCATCATCATCATAATCTCACAATACATCTAGTGCACCGGTTATACGTTCTACTAGGCTGAGGCCAACTTGATCTTTGAGTCAAGCAAGATTGTTCATCTCCTCATGATGCAGGCAGATGCCAGAATAATAATTTTGTAGATGGATTTTTTGTGACAATTCTTTTAAATACTATGGTGTTAAAGAACCTGGTATAATTAGTATTGTTCTAATATTTACTTGCACTGTTACAGGGCCTATGAGAGGTGGCTGCAAGAAGTTACATCGTACCTGAGCCCGAGGGTCAAAAGGGGGGTCCTGGAAGCCAAAGGGAGCTAGGGAATTTCCTAGGATCTCCAAAAATGTTTGCGTATATGGAAGGCTGGTAGACACATTTTGTATGAGCCTACATAGTTCTATGCCCACAATTTGTTGAAATTATGATCTATAATATTAAATAGTGTTGAAGAAGGGAAGGAGGCCTGAAAGAAACCTGGTATCTCCCGATTAAATTTCTCTCAGAGGCCCCCTGGTGGGTCATCAATATGGAATGCAATTTAAAGGAAAGAGTTTTACTTATTTTGTAATTATACTGATATTATATTTTTTTGCTATTTTTTTTTATTCATATTATTAGCATTAACATACAGGTGCTCCCTTGTTAGCGACCAGGTTTCTAAACGAAGTGGTCGATAAATGAAAGCTTTGTTTTGAGGCTTAAAAATCCAGCCATCACCCTTGTTTTTCTTAATCTTTTTCAATTCAATTTGTTTTAGGTTTTTGCTAATAAGACAAGGCTCCATATTCAGCTTAATATTGGACCTCTACTTCAATCCGCTTCTCCTTAATTGAAGAAGGAACACTTTGTGTGTTTCCAGCACCATCGGTCACAGTCAGAAAATGCAGTTGGTCGATAGATGAATAGGTCATTAACTGGTTGACACCTGTATATTTACTTATAGTTCTTTTTTGTTTTTTTAATAATTGGCTTACATTATCCCAGTCCCTTAATATTCAAGAAAAGAGTTTGTTTTTTTTTGCGTACACAGAATAGTGGTAGGTGCTTATGTAGTCGAGAAACTAGTCAAAACATGGATGGTTTAATTATCTCTCATTATTTATTTTCATTAGATGAAGTCGTGTGTGATGTGAGTTCAAATCTTACTGGGAGCTTATTCTTTATTTCCAATCTTAAATCCTGTTTACTTAAATCCTGTAGATTGATGGCCTGAGTTGAATTGTGATAAAAAGCAATGCGAAAATTAGAATGAAGGAAAATAATATTCAAAAATTGATAATAATGGTTTATAAAGATGAATGATTGATGAAATTGATTTACTAATACTACTAATGCAGAAACAAATTCAAACATGTTACCGGAGAGGTTGCTTGCTCATGGCCTTGGTTGAAATGTAGAATGACTTCAATTTCAAGACCTAAAAATATACTAACGGGACGGAGACTAGCTTGTTTCCGCAAGATTTCATGAAAAATAACAAAGTCCTCTAAATGTTACTTACAGTACCGTTCAGATAATATGCATGACTAGCCAGGATTTATCTTTTGAAAAATACTTGTGCTGTAATATTTTCAAATTTTAAGTTGAAGAGCTCTCCAATGCTAAAAGCTAATCAAATATTACCTACTGAATACTAGAGATGTACATTGGGTTTGCATAGTGTTTAAGATGCTGTATATGCCGAGCTATGAGACAAATGGTTCTCAAGGGTATATTGATGACTACCACTCACCGCAACTCATGCAAGCCCCTATAAATGTCCATATTGAGCTCAGGTTGACAGCCACTGAGTCACAATACCAGCATACTGCATCCAGTGTAGAATTGGTATTGTTTTTGTTTTTAATTAAATGTCTGTCTCATATACCGGCATAGATAGTAATGCTTATTTTCCACCAATGGTCAATATTCAACCCCATGAAGAAATTCTTTTTCTTTTTTTTTTTTTTTTTTTTTTTTTGCCCCCCCCCCCCCTCCCCCCATCAAACTAGACTTTCAAATGATAATTTTCAAGGCCACCAGACCCTTCCTACTTGATGGACTGTGCAACATAATTCCCCCCCTCCCATTTATCTGTCATTTCAAGCTCAGCTCAGTAAGGAGAAGCTTATTCAATTGTATTATTGAAGGAGTAAATAGCAATACTTTTATAGGCAAAAGACTATTTGATAAATTAGAATCTGTTTGATTAAGTAATAGTTTCTTATAAAAAAGCTGTTAATCAAAAGTTGAACTTTAACCCCTATAAGAATAACTCACTAAGGTACTTGATGCCTGAATTAAAATGTCCCAGTAAACTTCTGAAAGGGAACTGAGGTACATATATCCCAACAATCATAGGAAGTTCGGCATATATGTGTCCCAGGAGTTGCAGACGGTTCAACTTATTATTTTCTTCTTCTTCCCAAAATATTTCTTCCTTCCACCACTAAAACCTTCCCACAACATACACACACTACAAATGAAAAGTATTAATAACAACTCACCATTATAATCAAATGATTGAATGACTGTAGTGTTGAAGTTGTATAAAAATAATTCCATCAAAAAATAGATATGGTCAGAATAAATTCAATTTATGACAACATTGGCTTTTTTCACAGGAAAACATCCAAAATAGTGTTAAAAAAAACATCTAGAAATAAGAGATGTTTTCAATAAACTTGTCAAAATAAGTCCCCCCCGAAAGCTTTTTTATCCAAAAATCCTATCAGTATCTTAGAAGGGGTCTAATGGAGTTCTGATGCTAATGTTCAAGTCTGTAGACAAAACATTATGGCTAGGAGCAGTAGAACACAAAAACATAAGCACATATAAAAAGAGATAAAACTTTTTGCTATCTTTGATAGCTACAGTTCAATTCTTTGTTGTTAATATTCTGTTTTTTTAGAAACTTCATAAATACCTTTTCCAGGCTATTACAATTTTACTCGATTGTGATTTCAAGGTGTTCCCTAGTTAACGACCAGGTTCTGCTCCAATGACCTGGTCACTAAATGAAAGTTTTAGTCCAAGGCTTTAAAAATCCAACTTCCACCCCAGTTTTTCTTGATCTTTTTCAATTCAGCTTGTTTTAGGTCTTTGTTGATGAGGCAAGGCTTCATATTTGGCTTTTTAAAACCCTTACTACAATCCTCATCTTATCTTTTCTGTGAGGAAGAAATACTCCAATCATGTATTTCTAGTACAATTGATCATGATCAGAAATGCGATCGGTCAATAAACAAGTAAGTCATTAACCAGAGAATATCTGTAGTAATCTGCCGATTCTTCACCAATAATTAGTGGAATCTTCAATCAATAACACTGAAATAAACAATGACGAAAATAAAAGTCCCAAATCAGTTAAAGGGGGAATAACATCTTTTTTAAGTTGCTTATCACCATGGTAATAGCAAGGAAACCAGGAAAAGCATAAGAACTTACTATGTTGTACATTCTGTAAACCGCCATGGAATTGTAGGTTTCATGCATCTTGTCAGTTCTGCTCCGGCAAGGAGAATTCGCTGTGGTTCTGGCAACTTTTCACACTATCCAATACTTTTGCTGTTGAACACTAAAAGATTATGTCATTGGGCACATAATTTTTTTTAACTCAACCTAATGTTTCAGATATGACTTTTTGGATAACATTTGGCAGCATTAATATTCTTTTTAAAGTTATGGGAAATATTGAGAAAAGGCACTTGTTTTTCAGACTTGAAAAATATTTGAAAATTGTCTTCTTTTAACCCTTCTAAAACTAACCTATCAAGATTCTTAATGCCTGAATTAAAATGTCCCTATTCACTTCTAAAAATGATCTACCTATATATCCAAGCAGTTGTGGAAATCTTGAGATGTATATGTCCCAGGAGTCTCAAAAGGGTTAAATGCAGCTCAGTTAACTCAAATCATTGAGTTTTTAAAAATATCTATGGCTCCAGTTTGAATTGACGTATATCAACTGTTTTTCTCCTGAATTTTTTTTCTCTCTGACTTTTTAAGAGTATTGATGTTGATTTGAAAATTTGAAAAAAATTTGAAAATTGAAAATAATACTACTACTTCTGTCCCATAAAAGTTGTTACATTTGCATATTATATTCATACACTAAATGTAACTATTACAGGACAGAGGTAGTCATTTTTTTTTCTTTTTAAGTTATTTTAAAGTGTGATAGATACTATAAAAAAGATGGTGCAATTTAGCATAGGTGGTCCTTATTGAAATTCTGCTGACGTCACATAGCAGATGGGAGTGTGAATATTTCACACCAGCTCATACTTGATGTTAAAAATGGCACATAAGTAAAAAGAAATAAGAGAATTCCTGGGAAAAAAAACAGAAGTAAATATATGTTATATTGTTATTGCTCCATTTCATAAATTTTTGACAGATCACATATCTGCATGGCGTCCAATTGGGACCACCATTGCATAGTTGCACCCAAAAGACATTTTATTTCCATGAATAGAAAGACAATCACTACAATGCTATTTTGGTGTGGAATAGAATTTATTTCATCTTAGACACCTATCTTTTACCAAAACCAATGACCCAACCCAACTGCAATTTCAATTCTTCCCCTCCACCTACTATATTTTGATATCTTCTTACACAAATGTCCTCAGATAGAGAAAGAGAGACTGATTGACTAACGGACAGTTTTATAAACATGAGGTGTTGTTAACCAATTACTGCAGAAGACGGAAATTTCCATCAGTGCAAGTCAATAAAATTTCTGTTCTATTGTGATTGATGGCAACTTGGTTCTACCTATGAGTCAGGGCCTTTATTCTGTGATGGATTACATGCACTGAACAATGGCTTTCATTTTGCAATGGATTATCGACCCCCGAACAAGGGCTTTTATCATGGAATGGATAATTTTCGCACTTGACACTTTCCGCTGTTAATGGGTTAATACAACAACTGAAATTAAAAGCTTCATGTTACCTCACCATCCACCCCACAAGATCGCTGATTAAGAATATATTTTATATTTTTCATTTTCTTTATTCCTTATCGTAGCAGTTCAAGGACCAATGACTGTTTATCTTTTATAGTTACTAATCTGCATTTATCATTGTGATTATAATAACCAATAGCTTAGGATCATTATTGACTGTAATGATCAAAATTTCATTTGTATTTTTTTACTCTTTGTAATTGTATAAGATTATTTTTGCTACTGTTATTGTTACAACTTCAATTATTACTATAACATTACAATTATATTGTATTTCTTGTTAGTAATACAACATTTATTGGTATTACTATGCAAATATTGCTAGAATGAGATTATGACTGTTATGAGAGTAAGACTATAATAACTAATATAATTACTACTACCACCACTCTTATCATTAGTACACACTTGTGTATTACTGAAGCAAAACCTGATACTCATTGAATTAGGGTATCAAGCAAAAATATTCTGCCCAACAATTGGGCCATTATGGTTATATGTTTAATGTTCTGTGGAAAATGGTCTGTATTGGTTGGCTTACCAGTGGTCAAATGGAGAAGGAAAGCCAAAATTTGATAAAGTGTATGTGTTTTTTTTTTCTTTCCTTCATTCCTCTTGTGCATTTCATGATTTGGATTTTGTTGTGCTTTTTTTCTTTTTTTTCTTCCTCAATAGTCCTCCTTTATATATAATTTATATTGAAGGCCCGATTGCACCTGGACTTTTTACTCATTTGTAAATAGATGAATGAGGGAGACTAAGCTGTAATTAGTATTTGATGGCTATCTCCCTTTTCTCTCTTGAGAAATTTGTTCTGTATAGAGATGAGCATAGATTCAGACCCCAAATTATTATTACCATTAAATTGCCAATCACCTGAGTGTTTTATGCATTGTCCAAGTTAACGTACCTCAATTCAAGATTTATTGCTACAATGCATTTAGTGGTCATTCACTGATGAACAATTTTAGTAGTATATAGATACACATATGAGTTCAGGACTGACATTTTGCCTGGTAATTTCATTGAGGTATACTAACCTTTTTGTGGTTCTCAATCCTTTTTTACTCCTTACCCTACTTTGACTGTTCAAAAGGTTATATGTCCACCTTATCATAATGAAACAAATTTGATTTTGAAAAGGTATGATGTATCAAATTCAGAAATGTTCCGAAATTAAGAGTTTTATATTAGAAAGATTATAAATTTAAATCAAAGAGTAAAACTTTCAACAATACAAAAATTTTAATCAAGTTCTAAGAGACATTATTAAATATGGCTTGCTATGATAATACCACTTAGTTTGGTAATCTAGGAAAACCCTTGGGGCTGATGTTTACTACAAATAGTCTTGATTTCAGGTTCTGATTTAGTACCTTTGGTTGTCAGCTGAATGCTCTTCACACCCTAATTCCAGATTGCCCCCCAATACACTTAGATTGTTCCTTTGGGGGAGGGGGGCATGCATCTCGCATTTAGAATCACTGGTGTAAGTGTTCTGTGTATTCAAGAATAGAATATCCTGGTAGAATTTCATTGGTATAACCAAATAGTTATTGAAACATTTAGTTACCATTCAACAAACATTTTTGTATATAAAATACATATTTTAAATGAATTGTTATTCGAGTGCATAAATTTAGACTTGACATTCATGCACATCTTTACTTTTGCATGCACAAAGACAAAACCTTTTCTTTAATCCAACTTGGATTGTGAACTACACTTGACCCATTATAACATGGAAGTCAGATTCCATAATTTTCTACCACGTTAAAAGTGAGTCCATTTAACAAATTTTCTATTTCTTTCAAACCTTGATCCAAGACTACCCCTTCTTCTTTGAGACCGACCTTCATAATCATGCAGAAATTAACAGAAAAAAATGTGAGGGTGTGGCTAGTCTGGCAGGAAGAAAGAAGTTTGACAATATGTTGGTATTTTTTTAGCAACTGATGAATGGGAAAAGGCCATTGAGTTTTCTTTATTGACTACTGAAATGTTTTTGTCTGATTCATTTGCTTTTTACAGTTGGTGTAACCTGATTGAGTATTTTTGTATCTTGCTAGTTTTGAAAATTTGGATCCATGCTCAAACTGCATTATAAATGATTCTGCGTTATATCAGGTCTACAGTGTACTAGTTATCAAGTTCAGAGCTCCCTTTCTCCTTTTCTGGGCTATTTTAACTTCTCTAATTTCAATGAAATAAATATAGGCAACACAGAAAAGAGAAAAAGGATTGCCTTATTCAGGGATGTAAATGACAATAAAGCTTAGGCGTTTTTGCTAACTGGTACCTCCGTCTAGATCAGCCATTTTCATCAGGTTTTTTGGGGGGGGGGGCTTCCATCATGGGCCCCCTTGAGAGCTCCTCTCTAGTTCTAAGGCCCTCTGTTGAACAAGGATACTGCATGAACAGATGATGTGGGAGAGATGTACATGTTGTCATCCTTACCTTCTCATCTGTCTTTCTGGGTCCACCAACAAGACATAGAACGGCTTGAGACAGACTAGAATGCAATGGATAACCTAGGTGTTCTGTGTTCCACCATAAGCATTGTACTCCACAATGTGTTGGTTTGAAATCAGAGTTATCTGTCTCCTTGACTAGTTGTCAACCATGTCTGCTCCAGGGATGAATGCATTGGTATGAAGTGAACACAAGCTCTGCTCCCCAATTCCATTTTCTGTTAACTATTAGGCCACTCATATCCCCATATTTTAATGATAATGAACTGAAGTTTTAAGTTTGATTGCTAGTGCTTTATCAATGATATTCATTACTAGGTAATCTCCTGAGAAAAAAATCATTCTCAAAATCAGCTCTAAGTCAAGAAAAATTTACAGTATTATCTTCATGCACAACACAGTTTGGCTTCAAGAAGTAGTTTCAGTTTTTATTTTTTGTAATCTAGATTAGGAAGTAACATCTCATTATTGAAAGGCTCCTATCTTATGAATGTTTATTTATTCTAATAGTTTACAATGCTGTTAAAAAAATGGCGATAGTATTCAAATAATTTTGCAATTACATTGTACTTGAAAATATCAAAAACCTTCTGTTGCTCTGCATTTTCTTGTTCATATTCAACCAGAATGAACCGGGGATGGGGGATGCATTTGCAAAAGAAAATAATAAGAGAGACTACACTGTAATTAGCATTTGACACTCATTTCCTTCAACGAATGTTACGGACAAAAAAAATATAAACATAGACATGGCGAATTATATAAGTAGATTCTATTAAGATACAGAGAGATAACAAAATTCCCCTACCCATAGCCTGCTAAATATTCTCAGCATTTTAGTTTCTCAGAAAGTCCAAATAGTGAGGTATTTATTTACCATTATCAATAAGTCTGCATTGGGTAGTGTAAGGATTAGCACGTCTGCCTCACATACAGAAGGTGCCGTGTTCGATTCCCAGTTCAAGCGAAGAGTGGGGAAAATTCTTCATTAGGACAAATTTCCCTGGGCTGTGATGATTAGGATGGAGGTGTCCCTTTGGTAGACGTGCATCCTGCCAAGGGAGTGGCCATGAAAACTTGTTGTTATAGAGTCTTGGTCTCAACCAGACTTGGAACTTGTGAGGATCATGAAGCTGACATATGCTACAGAAGCCGGGACTTCATCTCCAGCCAGTCGTACTCTAATGGGGGTTGTCTTTTAAGAGACAGGACACTTTACCCTTTGCATATCAATGGGAACTGAGGCTGATTTCTTACATTCTGAGCCCAAACTATGATGGGCTGACCACATAATATGAATGTGAGACCTGGTATCCATAAGTACGAATGGAAGCGAGGAAGAGTCTTTATGTGGTGGAATCAGCCTATCATAATAAGCAGATGAATGATTAACACACAAACTGAGGGATTGATTGGATGAAGGACTCACCAATGAATGGATAGTATTGAAAATGAATTATCATCTGTGAAAAGATTATGCGTTTAGTAACCATACCAATACCCATTTATCATGATAGGTGTTCCCTGGTTAACTTTGTGGTTTAGTTCCAATGATCTGATCATTTACCAAAAGCCTTGTTTTAGGGTTCTTAGGTCCAACCTTCACTCCCTTTTATTTTTCATCTTTTTCAATTCAGCCAGTTTTAGATCTTTGCTTATTAGGCACGGGTCCATAAATCTCTACTACAATTCTCTTCCGTGATTGTATATTTTCATTTTCCTTAATCCTTGGCAATTCAGTTGGAGACGCAGTTGGTTGCTAAATGAGTTGGTCGTAGACCAGGGTACACCTTAGAGTGTTTTGATTTTTTGGGGTTTGTTTTTTTTTTTTTTGTTTTTTTTTTTCTATTAAAGAATTTGGCTTCATTCTTAAAAAGATATCATCTCAAGATTGAAAGGAAAGCATTACCTTAAAGAAATATAAATGTGACCCATGCAAAACAGTGAAATGACTGGTTTACACCTTTTCAGACTTAAATTAAGATTCTTAATGCCTGAATTAGAATTTTCCAGTAGCCAAATAAAAATACATAGAACATATATATCTCAGCAGTCATAGAAACCACAGGATATATATGTCTCGGAAATCTACAAAGGGTCAAATTAACAATCTTGATATCCTCCATTCTTTTTACTTATTAATGTAAGTGTTTCTAGGTTAACGATCGTGTTCTATTCCACCAACCTGGTTGATAAATATAAGCCTTAAAAATCCCTTTCTTTTTTTTTCCTTTTAGGTTATTGCTAATGAAGTAAGGCTCTATATTTGGCTTTTTTAACTTCAACTACATCCTCATCTTGTGTTTTTCATGAGGAAAAATTGTTTTTATTATGTGTCTCTGGTGCAATAGGTCCATCGGAAATGCGGTTGGTCTTTGTTTAGTACCCAGACTAATCAACAGATTGCTGATCAAGTAGGATTTAAAGAAAATCGTCATCACAGTCATGATTTGAACAACCATAGCATCAAAATTTGAAGTCCTATAAGAAAAAATTTCATTGAAAAATAAACATGGTTAGAATGAATTCTATTTATGATATCTGAGGCATTTTCCACTGGAAAGCCTCTAGAATAGTTAGAAATGTCTAAATTCTGGAGAATCTAGATGTTATTGATAAACCCATTAGAATAAGGCTCCAAAAAGGTATTGCATAAAAGCTAATATTCTTCTGAAAATGAAACAAAAAAAAACACTTAGACGGGGATAGTGGAATACTGATGCCAATTTTCAAGTCAGTTGATAAAACAGTATAGCCAAGTGCACTGAAACACATCAACGAACACACGCAAAGAATAGGATAGTACCCTTTGCCATCTTTGATGGCCATGGGTGTACAATGTACCTCCAGGAGTTAATATCAAATAATTAAAAAAATCGTCAAAAGCTATCTGGTGCTGAAAATTGAACTGTATAATCTGCAACCTCTTGGATAGTGTAGATTAACCTATAGATGGGTATAAGCCATTTAAGATTTCAAATTTTATTGTATCACTTTTTTTTTTTCTCTCTCATATATATATATATATATATATATATATATATATATATATATATAACTACTATTACTAGCATAGTACCTGTCAAAAATGATGACATTATTTACTCAAAGATAGGCCCTTCTTCCTAGAGTCAAAATGTCATTCCCGAGCATTTCTGTCAATGACCAGAGTGTTGTACCTGTGTGCTCACTGAAGTGTTACATACAGAAATATATATAAATATACATGCACATTCATTGTGTTTTATGTATGTGGGTGTATATGGACTTGGGTGAGGGAGCTTAAAACTTGACTTAGTTTCTCCTAGAAATGTCTCTTATGGTTCTGCCTCCCACAATCTCTTTCTCTGTCTCACTAACTTTGGTTGCATATCCCACTTCCACCTCACATTCATTCTACCCCCATTTGAGAACAGTCTTAATTTTCATTCATCTCATGCTTCATATATCTGTCTGTTTAGCTTATTGTTGCTCTAATGCAATACGGAAAAATATAGAAGCATATTATATGCAAATATTTGTCATTCTTTCATACTCTCTCCCTTGTTTATTGATAGCATGTATTACTGTATGTATGTATGTATGTATGTATGTATGTATGTATGTGTGTGTGTGTGTGTGTGTGCAGGAAATCCACCCATCTTAAATTGTATGATCCAGAACTTGCGGCTCCCCCCCCCCTTCTCAAGCCCTGTACTATTTTCCTTTCAAATTCTTGAGTTCTCGAGTTCTGTACATTGCTTCCATATTAGGCGGGTGGCATGCCTCAGTCAATTCATTTTGTCTTGTAAAATCCACAACATTGAAAAGATGTAAATATCTTTCTTCAAAACAAATCTTTCTCTTTACTCCAATTAACAAAAAGAAAAATAATAATAATTTGATGGGGGCGGAGGGGAAGAAGAAAAAACCTTTTTTTTTTTCTTTTTTTTTCCTTCTTTCTTCTTGATAAAGAGGTCAATTGTTTCTGCTTTTCATTCCCTTATCTTAAAAAAAATACGAAAGAAAAAATAATTTGAATTTCTTAAATTTTTTATTTGAGAAAACAATTTTGCTCTCTTTGCAAAAATTCTTAGGATTGAATTTACAATGCACTTTTGTGTGTGTGTCTGGGTTGTGTATGTGTATGTGCATGTGTGTGTGTTTGCAATATATATATATATATATATATATATATATATATATATATAATGTGTGTGTATAGAAATGTTTTGAACTAGTGGTTCCCAACCTTTTCATTACCAAGTACCCCTTCTATTTAAATGAATTTTCCCACAGACTCCAGGCTCTTGAAAGGTCTGCCTACTCAACAAGCTCATGGACCCTCTGTAATACCTTTGCGGGCCCACCAGGATTCACAGACCCCCTGGTTGGGAGCTGCTGCTCTATACTTCCCTGTCCCTATGAATTTTCTTATTCTCATACTTTTTTGTCGTTTCTTCCATGAAAAGTACCTTTTTGGATCACTGACTTCATTCTCAACTTCACAAGACTTGTGTAATGCCACCTCTGACAATTCTTTCAAATCTATTATAGATACCATATTATTGAGCAAAAAGAAAATATTGTGCAATACTGGCTTCTTTTAGAATTTGTCGTCAATATTGATGCTATAAATTATTGCACAATAAAACTGTGCAGTGATATCGAGTGATTGTTGTGGGAAGGAGGGAGATAATGTTCAAGCACAAAATCTGAACTCAAACAAAAATGATTGAGATTTTTCTTTTTCTTTTTTTTGTCTTTATTAAAACAAATTTTTATAGATGCTGTAAATGACTTTTCTTTTTTTTTTTTTAATTTCTAACATTGTGGCAGAAAAATATGTGTCCAACCAGTGTCTGGATAGGGTTGGGGGGGTTCAAAAAAAAAAGCCTGCAATTTTAAGCCAAATAAATTAGCTCTCTTAGTGCCTCTGTAATGCATTGTTAAAATATGACAGCTGCACTTACTGACCCCTGTTTGCCCTTTAACCTCATTCCTACTCTCTGTCCTTCCCACTCTAACCCCAGCCACCACCACCACTACACCCACTCTCTTGCTACAATGACCGGTGCTCAAAAAAAATCTTTTTACAAAAAAGAAACAAAAACTGACAGGTTGATGTTCTCTCTTCCCCCCCCCTTTCTGCTGCATGTTCCGACCAGTCCTTTAGCCATCCTTGATTGCAAAGTGTACGTCAGTTATTACCTCTGCTCCATAATAGTTGTTACATTTGCATACACATTTCATACACTAAATGTAGCAACTATTATGGGACAGAGGTAGTACCTTTTAGGTGTTCAAATTTTTTTTTTTTTTTTTAATCATTGTAATTATCTCTTTGGTCATGCACTTCGATTTGGCTTAAAATAGAATGACGTAAAAATGAAGCTTTTCGACCAGCAGACAGATTAATGATTGTGTTTGTTGGTGAGTGTATGCATCTACCACCACATCTCTACACACCAATATACGCACACACACATATGTTTACATAGTTTCTCTCTCTCATATATATATGTGTGTGTGTGTATGTGTTACACATATATATATATTTAATATATATATATATATATGTACACACTTTCCAACTTGGTAGTGGTGGTAGTAGTAGTAGTAATATAAACGCTAATAATAAAAAAAATCTTTTCAAAAAAATTAAAAAAAGAATCATGATGTGAAGGCTGAAAAATAGATGTTCTATTTACATTTGGTTAGATGAAATAATTCACTTATAATCAGAAACGAGTTTTTTTGTATTTATCTTTCAAAAAATTATGATGAAAAATATTTTCTAAAATTTTTTTTAGAATTATCAAATTTTAAAATGAAGACCTCAAAAAGAATACAAAATCACCAATATTCCAGATTTTACAACAAAAAAAAAAGTGTGACGAAGAAGAAATGAAAATAAAAATTACAGTGATATATATTTACACACGAATGAAGCACAAAAATGAACAGTTAGTAAAATGGAAGATTTTTTAAAAAGTTGAAATATTAGAATAAATCTTATTTTATTTATGAATTGAAAAATAAGATCGAATATAAACCCTCATTTATGGGAGGGAGCAGAAAAAAAAAAAAAACTATGAATCGTTTTAAAACTCACATTAGGTCTCAACAGATGCTTTTCAGATATACTGCCCCTGTCCCATAATAGTTGTTACATTTGTATATATTATTACTATTAAGTGTAGTTACTATTATGGGACAGGTAGTATTTTTTTCCCTTGGCACTGCATTGTGCCTAACCTTTTTAGCAAACAATGGTTCTTGGTAAACAAGGTAATCCTTTTGTCCCCTCTGTGGAGTAGACAAAAGTTATTACCTCCTGTATTTACATAAGACTGTTATTTTGTAACAAGGCTATGGGGGAATTAAATTTCTACTCTTTGAGGAATTTTTAAGGTTGGAATTTAAAATTCTCCTGAAATATTTGGAAAAATTAGAAAAAAAACTTTTTTGAAAACAATTTGAAATAATCACTTAGTAAGTATCGAAAATAGGAAAGATAAATTTGATTAAAAAAGAAGTGTGTGTGTGTATATATATATATATATATATATATATATATATATATATATATATATATATATATAACATAACATACAGGGTGTTTCAAAAAGGAAGCAATCGTCTTTTTGACAACTTGTATTTAAACTATTTCAAATTGAAAAACTGCTTTTTCAAAGACACAAATTACAAAAGATGCTAATTACACATATTTTAACTTTACATTAGATGTTGAAAGTGATTTCCTTTCACCTGAATGTAGGTCTGTACTTGTTTCATTCTATAGATGTTTCATTACATTGGAAAACAACATAGGTGACATAACACAAAAAAATAGATACTCAAAAGAGTCTAGCGCATGATGCAATCATTTCAACTGCTAAATACTGTTGTCTGAGTACAGTGTTGCCACGCAACTAATATTGAAGCATAAAATTTACATGCGTGTAAATTCTACCCTCTTATTCTTAGGGTTGTGTCTTTTATGAAACACCCTGTATATATATATATTTTTTTTTTTTTTTTTTTTTTTTCTTTAAATAATTTTCAAACTGAGGAAGAAATCTAAACATTTTTAGATGAAAGAATTTTAAATTATGAAAAAAAAAATTTTTCTTTTTTTTCCTAATTGCAACAAAGAAACTTTGTCCACTTTCTCTGGTAAGTTGCCTGATAGTTTGAAGGACAAATGTATATTTGGTTGGTTTTCAGACATCGGTCACTTGACAGCTTTAGTATTACTTAACCCTGGCATCTGCAAATGTACATCTTTTTCTGTAAATGTTATTTGAAAGAAGAAAACCAAGACACAATAAAAATAAAATAAAAATAAAATTGTTTATAAGATGAATACGTTTGTTATAAACTAGTATAAAATCTTGCTCCCAAGATGGGTTTTATATTTGTTTATTACATTTGTTCCAAAGCATTTAAGACAAGAAAACAGATGGAAAAAAAAGACTAAAGAAAAATGGAGAAAAAAATGTCATATCCTCTTTGTATGTATATATGTAATATATATAAAAATTGTGTGTACGAATATATATGTATACATGTGTGTGCGTGTGTGTGTGTGTATATATATATATATGTACATATTGAAATGTGTGTATGTATATGTATATATATATTTATACATATATATATATTGTAATATACTGTTGAAATAAACTATATTATAAACTTTTCTCACGTGCAGGACTCCAGTTTCAGGATTTTTTTTTTTTTTTTTTTTTTTTCTTTCTTTCGTATCAAAGAAATAATTTTACGAATGAGATAATCCCTTGCAATGATTTATCAAGTTTACTCATGCCTTCAAAAAATTATGGCAATATTTACATAATTTGCAATAGCTCTATTCTTGAAAAATATCAAAAATGTTATGTTGCTCTGAATTTTTTTTATAATCAACCAGATTGAACCTGGATTTTTCATGCATTTGAAAAAATAAATCAAAGGAGATTACTCTATAATTGATATTTCATAGTTATCTCCCTTGACAAATTTGACAAATACATTGTGGCGTATTACATGAATAGATTAGTTTCATATTAATGTTGAACCGTCTTAATAGGTGTTTTCAATAGAGAAATTCATAATCTTTATTCAGCTTTTTAAAGACTTGACTTGTTCAACACTATTAATTAAAATGGGAGAATCTCAGCATAAATTCTAAGTGTTGACCAATACTGAATTACCTCCCCCATATTTAAAAAAAAAAAGATTTCAAAAGCATGCATGAAGTTATTCATTATGGCTCATAGAGGTCGAAAGCAGAAATTGAGAATTGTCGACCAAGACTGACTGATACAGAAACCCCAGATGAAGAGTTGACTTAGTGTACCTTGTCATTCAGTGATCCAAGGACCTCAGAAATTTTGGAATGTTAGGCCAACAGTGGGTTAATCAGAAAACTTTGTACCTGCAGCATTCCATTTTGTCTAAATAAGTATGTATATTGGGTAGATGATGCAGTATTGGTAAAAAATTTGAATGCTTGTCAGAAATTACACCTCGATTCCCTCATTTTATCCCTTATTGAATCTAAAAAGACTGCAAACTTATACACACCCTCTGATATCTTTCAACTATGAAGAGGAAATAAAAAGTATTCAGACAATGCCAACACCATTTGTCACTGAAAAATCAGGTTACAGATCCCGACGTGACAAAAGATTGTAATAATTATTTATCAGGTACATATCATCAATAGTTTGAAAAACATATTATGAATCAATATTATTCTAAAATTTTTCATGACTACTATTCACCTTCATCTTGATTTTATTGGTTGCTTTTCCTAACAATTAATTGGTAAAGCAAGCTGGACTATACGGCGCTTCACCTGGCTATGGGGATGTGGGTTTGAATTGCACTCAGGGCTTATTCTTTATTTTCCGATCAACATTATTAACTCAATGCCGGGGAGGGGGGGGGTCAGCTTGAGCAAAAAGCTGCAATAAAAAGCAACTACTAAAATAAAGATAGAGGCATATAGTAAAGAAATTTTAAAATCTTGATTCATAATACTTGATCTGACAAAAACTTTTTTTAATTCAAAAATGGAAAAGTGATCTATGATGATGTTTATAATATTTATCTATGATGACTCCATTACTGTGTTATTACACACTCACCCCCAAGAAAAATTATCCTATTTTTGCAAAAAAAGAATTACTAGATCTGTACCCCCAAATTTAATCATTTGTTCCTTGGATCATAGCCAACTCTACCACAAAATTTGATTGAAACTGTATAACTTCATTGACAGAGGTTATAATAGTTCATTAATGATAGTGCTTCTTGAATTATTTCACTTATTATTCACTCTCTGGTCTTCACCTAATTTTGTTCACTGTCACTAAATGTCCTTATGTTTTTTATCATTTTTGTCTTCGTGTATAATTTTATACATCATTCATTTTATATCGAGCTCATCGGGCGTCCAGTTTGAGGTTATATAACATTAGATTTTGAAAATATCTTGCTATTTTGAAATTAGGAAACCATTGAAGGTAGAGAGGAGAAAATATGAAAATTTCCAGCTTCTTAAAAAGTAATCAGAGCTTACTAACAATGTTCCCCTCCCTAATCTTTGGTAATCAGTGAGTGCAAAAATTTAATGTGTGCACTATTGAATTTGACATTGAGAAATCTTTTGTGCAAATATTATTTTCCTTTGTGTGCTAGTTGCTAAATTTATGTGCACAGCTTAGAAGGAACTATGCTTACTAATCATTTTGATGTCAATGCATTTTTTAGTATCAAAAAATGTAAATATCTGTAAGTCAAGTCATTCACCTTCATTCAGTCCTCTATTTTCATTCACCTCCGAAATAATTTCATCCACCAGTTTAAGCACTGATTTATTCAAGTGATTCTCTGTTGTTTACAAAAAAAACCTACCTACAAATTATTGTGTGTATTTTTGCAGCACACAGTTATGAAAATTTGGAATAATTTTTTTACTGCATTGAAATTTTAATTGTAGAAACTGCTGAAACACAGTTTTTTTTCCACAAAATTTGAATTCTTATGCATCCCATCACTACAGGGAAAAAATCATACGTCTCATTCTCTGACAATTTCCAATTTTGGATTCAAGAGCAGAAGAGTTACCATCTTTCAACTGCGGTTTACAAAAGGAAGAAAAAAAAAACACTTGAATTTCAAACCAAGCCTTTTCAAATTGTTTGTGTGCTCACTCAACTGAATCATCAAATTTTGTGGGAAAGCTTTAGCGCTCATGTAGCTTCTATAGTTAGAATTTCAGTCCAATGCAATGAAAACTTATCCAAAATTTCCGTTGCTTGTATTATTTCAGAACGCTCAGTCATAACTACATTAAACATTATTTACTATGAAACTATTGATAAAGATGATCCTTTTTTTGTTGTCCAAATAAAACAAATCTGTATTCTCTTTTTAAATATTCATTATGAGGATATTCATATACAAGATAGGCTCTTTTTCCCTAGTCTCCTCTGAAAGCTTTCATAATTCCAAAGTAGGGTAATGAAAATATTTAGTTGCATTTTTTTTTTTCTCTCATCGAAAAAAAAAAAAACCCCAAATGATGAGGGGTTTTTTTTTTTTTGTTAGTCTCCATCATGAAAATGAAAAACTTGATTCTAACCCCTAACCTTGGGGGTACTAACCAAGTAAACATAACATTTCAATTCTCATTGGATATGAAAACTTTGGTCTAGTAAGGAAGTAAAGAAAAGACCCTTAAATGCTCTACATCATTATTTTTTTTTCATTTTATTTCTAAATTTTGACAGCATCAGGCTTTTCTTTGGTCAAAAGCAGCAAGAAATCTGTCAACTTGACTGATGTAGAACCCAATTAGAAAGATATACAAGACTGACAACATTTCAACCTTTCTCCATGATAAAACTGCAGTCAAAATTTGACCCCTATCTAACATCATAAATTGAGTCACTAGTTAACAAGAAAAATGAAATACTATTCGATCATTTTTTCTTTTAGAATTCCATACTTTGAAAGTATGGACATTATATTTGTTGAGGACTAAAGAGAAAAAGCCCCCAAGATTGTATCAACAGCTTCTATCTTTATATTTGTTAATGCAAGTTCAAAACAATAAGGGACTGACTTGAAACAATTGGCTGTAATCATAGTTCCTTCACACACATTGTTCAACCATCATACAAAGGAAATTAATGGACATTTCAAAGCTTTCTTATCTAAGTGTGGAAATGAATGAGCTTTGAATTTACCCTTTCCAGCAATTTTAATTATTATAATCTGCTCAATGAAGCGTGTTATTTTAACGTTACATCACATGAAAATAAGAAATACTCATTAATATTTCATTCAGTGGACAATTAACTGAACAAAATATAGGATGAAATAATAGCTCACAGTCAATAATTGAACAACCATGGCGTCAAAAGTCATTTTAAAGAAAATTCCATCGAAGAATAAATATGGTCAGAATAAATTTCATTTATGTCATCACTGGAAAGCATGTTACTAATAACCCTGTCAGAATAAGGTCCCAAGAAAAAGGTGAAAAATGTTTTTTTTTTTTCAAAAATAAAAAAACAGGTCTGAATAGATTCTTTTTACAACATCAGCAGCGTTTTCCACAAGGAGACATCTAAAATGAAGTTTTAAAAAACAGCTAGAAACATCTAGATTCTTGGGAATCTAGATGTTATTAATAAACCCATCAAAATAAAGTGTCAATAACTTTTCTTCCAAAAATTTAAAAAAAAAAACAAACATTTTTTGAAGGGGCCTAGTGGAGTACTATTGCCCATATTCAAATCTATTGACAAAACAGTATGGCCAGGAACACACAAACACAAACACAAACACATAGGCATATAAAAAGTATAGACCCCATCACCATCTTAGATGACTATGGTCATTCAACTAATGCAATCATACTTATACTGTATGAAAACACACCTGTTCAGTTTTATTTGCCATGAGAGACAATTCAGAAATAATCTGGAATCAATTTCAAGTTTACATATTCACCAGCATTCAATGTGAACATACTTTTGTCGCAGAAAAGAAATTTGCACAACATAAGATTCTTGCCCTCACTGACTACAGAAAATTAGAAGGAACAATGGCTGAGAACCCACTGACCACTACATGGTAAACAGAACAAAGATGTAAGTAATAATATTGAAACCACTCCATCATCAATTTTCCGGCATCCTTGGTCCCAGAATCTGGCTGGATCTATCTATTTTGCCAGACCAACAGAGGTCATTTAATCATAATTATTCAATAATACACTTCTGACCCACTAATTTTCCATATCTCTAAAGACTTGGTTTTAAATTAGTTCTATTCTACTCATCATCACAGTCTATAATTGAAGAACTGCAGTATCAAAATTTGAAGTCATTTAAAAGAAGAATTCCATCAGAGAATATGGTCAGAAGAAATTCTATTAATGGCATCACTGGCACTTTCCTCTAGAAAACTGATTATTAATAAAGCTGTCGGAATGAAGTCACTAAAAAGTTGGGTTTTTTTTCCAAAAGTCAAAAAAAACAAAAACATATTAAGAACTTGTCTGAATGAATTCTTTTTATGATATCAGCAGCGTTTTCCTTTAGAAGATATCTGAAGTTGCTAGAAACATCTAGATTCTTAATAATCGAGATTTAGTTAATAAACCCGCCAAAATAAGGACCCAAAAAGTCTAGAAAAGTTCTGATGCCAATTTTCAAGTCTATAGATAAAACGGTATGGCCAGGAGCACTGTAACAAAAGAACAAACAAATTGATAAACCTGTCAGAATAAAGTCCAAGAACGGTTTGACCATGAGCACTGGAACAAACAAAAAAATACAAACACTTGCACTTATTAAAAGAGATAGAACCTTTTGCCATTTTTGATGGCTATGGTTGTTTATTAGTTATATGCAATACCTCAATATAAATGCTACCTATTTATTTATTAATGTAGATGAAACATAGATTAAATAAATAAGTCCAAATATCATGTATAGTTGATGAGTCAATCGTATATATCACACACAGCTTCTGTGTCAAAACACTACAGTCGTGTTTTCTCAACACTTCTACCTTTTCTTATCTGGATATGGACTTGTGTTTGTGCTTCACATCACCACTGACATCTGCACTTTGCTTGGAAGCCATTACTAGGCGTAAACATTCACAAATTAGGCAGCATGAAAAATCAAGAGATAGCCCCACACACAATGCCACCTGTGGCCATTCAGTGAATTAGTGTAAGAGCTGGGAGAAATTCAAGTGTCCGCTCATTGTTGGGTCTAGGTTAAAATAAGTTGCCGAAAAATCGGTAGTGTACATCTAATGACAATACACATCCATATCTCTTGATAGTTTTTGTAATTTTACCTTCTATTGGATACTCACTGGTTTTTAATTTTAATCTTGTTATTTGAGGGAAAGATTAGTCTAGGAAGAAAAATAGGTTCACATACATAGGGTAAATTTTTTTTTCCTCCAGTTTTTTTTTTTCAATCTTTGAAGTGTTTATTTCAAGATTCTGGCAGGTAACAGGCTGAAATGATGTCCAACGGGGGTTCATTTTTAATTTCATATCACACCTGTCGTGAACCCAAACCTAGAAAAAATAGAAAATCAATATTTGAAGTAAACAGCATGCTGAGACAAATGAATACATTTTTCCATACCATTTTAACCCAAGGAATCCAGTGAAATTGTTATTGTTGAGGTCCATGTATATCTGGATTCTATTCCATTTGAGAACTAGAAAGCATTTAGAGAGTGCATACCTCTACCAAAAATGAATTCCATGGGTCATTATTTCAATCTGTTACCTGGCAGAATCTTGAAATAGACATTTTAAGGATCAAGTTAAAAAAGGTGTTGAAATAAAAATCCATCCTATGCACATGAATCCATTTTCCCAAAAGCTTGGGGGGAAAATGAAAAGAAAATCAGTCAAGAAAGCCCCAGTTCTTGGACAGAATCATTGTTCTGTTTATAGAATGCTTGGTTCAGAGTAGGGGTTCCCAACCTGGGATAAATTTGTTCTTCTCAAGGGACACATGGGGGACTGAGAGTATAACCATGGTGTACATTACCATATAGTACAACAACATCATTACAAAACAGTTGATAAATGCAAAGCACAAGACAAGCTCTCCCCCCCCTCTCTCTCTCTCTCTCTCTCTCTCTCTCTCTCTATATATATATATATATATATATATATATATATATATTTCAAATCTCAAAACACCTGAACATGATCTTTGCTGTGCAATTGTTGAAGTTTCACAGTTGTATTAATGAACTTTTCACCAAAAAACAGGCAGAACCATCTCACAATCAAAGACTGACATATTTGAAGAATTATTCGCTGAGTCTCTCATGAAATTGGAAAAGCAACTTGAAGGATATTTCACGAATCTTTCACTATTAAATGAAGCTCCAAACAAAACCAATATAATTCAATCAATTTTTGATACCTAATTTTTAGGGGTACATGGGGACCTGTCAGAATCCCCAGGGGTGCAGAGGGACAAAAATATTGGGAACCCCCAATTCAGAGCTTGAAACATTTGCCTAAGATCCTGATGTTTGGTTTTGATTCTGGTTTGGATGAAAAGCAGCTATCATGTCCTGAAACCAGTTTTAAATGAATAAAAAAGTCCAAGCCAATGCTTCTCAAACTATTTCAATGTCATTCACCCTTGAGTCCCTATTATAGTATTTCATTGACCTGTGACTGAATATCTTTATGTTTTTTCGCCTTATCCATTTATTTCATTCATGTTTTTTGAAAATATGTCAACACTTCCATTGTAATTTCCATCCCATTGGCTCACCAGTAGAGCAACCCTTTCGTAATATCCCTAAGCACTATATCGCGTCTAGATACACTGCCTGTCTTAAACAATGGCTATTGAGCGAAAACGATGCTGCAGTGTCTGATATTAGATGGATATTCCTAAATTTGCCAGTTTTTCAAAATGGCTGTGCTCATTCAAAGAAAATTACAAGAGAGTAAAGAAGAATGTTCCCAATGTTGTTATTGTTCACAATGTTGGTTTAGGTGATGTGGTTTAATCAAATCAAATCAATGATTGTGAGATTAGAAGTATAAACTGTTGGAGAAAAGTTGGTTAGTTATGTTTCACTTCTTTGATAGACCCCCTAACGAATACCTGTATCCTAAACAAAAAGAATCCAGACTTATTGGGAACTCCTTTGACTCATTTTAAATTCATCATATCAGTTATTGAAGGATTGCACAAAAAGGTAGGTAGGCTCAGCATTGGTTATCCATTTGCCAGAAAATCAGTAAAATCCTTGGGGATATGAAGATGAAATGTCTATATTGTGCTAAGCCAAAACAAGCAGGTTACAGAAGCACCAGAATTGGTATAAAGGATGAGGAATGCAGATTTGGGTTATTTTGCAATGAGTGGTTTGAAAAGTATCACAAATGAAACAAATTTGCAATAAAATGTATGAGAAATATGAAAAATTAGACAAACTCATAATTCTAACCAGTTGTGGACTAGTCCTTGACTTTCTACCCAGAGAATGTGTAAAAGGGCTCAACCAATCCTAAAATCTAGATAATTTAGTGTATAGGCCAACCCATGATTTATAGTCACAAAATCATTTATGAAATTTTTTTTCTTTAGAATCATAGATCCATATCTTATTCTTATCTCTATTCAATTCCCATGAAAAGAATGGCAGACATATTTGAATTTCTAGGAGATGATTTTTAAGCGAAAAAAAGTAATGAATTTGTTTCAGAGGAAGAGTCCATAGTATCAAATGGAGGGTAGGATATATTTTCATCTGCAAAATTCTTACATTTAATTGGGAAAATCCATTGTTACAGATAGAAAAACAAAAAAAAACACACGGTTCATTATATAAGTAGATCAAATTAGCATGAGTTAGTATCAGACCATCAATGCCAGGAGATTAAATGAGGGATAAACCCACTACCTCATGGATCATTGATATATGATGTGCATCCTGATCCACTTTTTAGAAATATTATCTATCAACATCGCAGTTTAGTTTCAGACCATCTATACTGGGAGATCCACTGAGGACCCGAACCCACAAACAACAGCTTGCAGGATCATCTTGCTGGTCATTGCCATATAACGTACCTTGTGGCCCATTCTTATTTTTTGCTTATCATTTATCAACTCAACTGTTTGATACTGAACCGACATAAGTTGGAGATTCAATGAGAATTGAACTCACAAACAGCAGCTAGGAAGATCTGTTTGCTAATCATTGCTATACAATGTCCTTCCCGAATCCGTTATGTCTTTCATATGATTTGCTGGTTAAATCCAATGAAAAGGTCCATAGATACATTTGGATTTCTATGAGATGTCCATTTAGGAAACAAAAATGATTAATTCGTTTCACTGGAAAAGACCATTATTTCAAGTGGTGAGTAGGAGGTATCAGACCATCTATACTGGGAGATCCAATGGGGATTGAACCCACCAACAACAGTTAGCAATATTAGCATGCTGATTATCGCTATACTATACGCATCCTGATCTATTTTCAGCTATATCCATGCATCTCTATAAGACACTTATTGGTCGGTGCGTCAGGCGGTCGGGATTGTAAGTCTGTTGTTTATTGATATGTTAAATATCAATTTTCTCAGCCATAGTATGTTGGATTGATATGGAACTTGGAACAGACATCTGGGTGAACCATCCTTATCTTCTTCTTACTCTTCCTCCTACTTCTGCTACTACTGCCAAAACTAGTAATGCTATTGCTACTACTATGTTTAGAATTTTATTGAAATCTAAAATCATTTTTCATTGGTCAATGGTGCACGGATCCTCCTCTCTTTCTATTCCTCCCTTTTGAAAACCAGCCTTTTCTCCTCCCCCTCCTCCTCCTCTTTTTCTATTCCTCCCTTTTGAAAACCAGCCTTTTCTCCTCCCATTCCGACTCCTCTCTTTCTATTCCTCCCTTTTGAAAACCAGCCTTTTCTCCTCCCCCTCTTCCTCCTCCTCTCTTTCTATTCCTCCCTTTTGAAAACCAGCCTTCTCTCCTCCCCCTCTTCCTCCTCCTCTCTTTCTATTCCTCCCTTTTGAAAACCAGCCTTCTCTCCCCCCCTCTTCCTCCTCCTCTTTTTTCTTTTTTCATTGGGATGAAAGGATTGCACCTTTTTAGACTGTCTTGAGTTTGATTGATTTGAAATCTCAGTCAGACCTTCAGATCAATTGAATGCACCATTCTTCTCCTCCTCCTCCTCCTCTTCTTGTTTGGTTGCTGAGGAAAGTCAACGGCCATGAAAAAATGGAAAAAAAAATGATCTGATCAAATAAATTCTGGTAAAATTACACATCTGAATATTGCTGAATGTTTCGTGCCTTTTGAGAGAGGAACAGACAGACAGACAAAGTGAGACAAAGAGAGAGAATTTAGCCTTCAGTAGTAAAATGTTTTTTCTTCCAATGTTAGGTGCTTTCAATCCATTAGATCCTAGTACCAACTGAAAATTTGTTAGTTTTTTGCAAAAGATTATTACAGGTTTTACAATGTAACTATAATGCTAGAGAAGGTACATATATCCCGCCAATTCCCATATCACCATCATGGCTTTTACCTACTGTGTGTGGGCTGCATTTTGTAAATGTTTCAAAACAGTCCAAACTCTCTACCAAAAAGACTAATAAGGTCTTATTGCATTTTAATATTCTATGATTTCATTCATTTCCTCAAAAATGAAACATTTGCAAACATGGTCCCTTTACATTAGAGCCAATACAACATATAGTTGTTAATTTTATGTTTAGGGTTAGTGTTAGGGTTAGGATTAGGGTTAGTAATTCAGTTTGGGTTTCTTATTCCCAATTATTCATCAGTTCTATTTTGTCTTCATATTTCTATCTCTCTTGTACTTCTGGTAAGATGGTAATAATTATGTGCCCACTTAATCATAAGAATTACATTGTAAGTAAAACCGTCTTTTTAAAACATTTAAAAGATATTTTTCCAAAAGCTAAAGCAAATTCCTGTTTGGTTCTGGGGACTAATGGATTGAAAGCCCCTAAAATCGTCACCATCACGTAAATCTTTACGTGTGTCTCTCCTTTCCATGTTCTGATGTTGTCCAAAAGAAGGACAAGTGCCGATACAGCTTAGCGCAAGAGTTGTCGCAGTAGTTGCCAGAACGAGGTTGAAGACAAGGTTGAACTGATTTAGGAACTCCAGCTCCTGATTTTGAATTCAGTGTTGTCCTTCTTCTAGATTGGTTGCCTCCAAAGACTAAAAAGGCTAGTCTAACTAACTATTTTAACTATCGCTGGGTGGAGAAGAGCTAGATTTACACCTTTCCAAATGGCATTAGTACAAAAAATGTATACTAAACTACCTCAGTTAGAGATTTCATTGCATGCACTGTTAACTGTTTCGTTACTCATACCACTTGTGTTTGTAAGAAAAGATGAAATTCACACCATTAAAGCAATGGCTGACTGAACTTGTTCGATTGAGAATAAATAGATCTTTTGTTTCAACTCAGCCAATCCTGCAATTTGGAATTCGATATAAACTGAGTGAGAAATGCTAAAATTTAGCTAATGTGGATAGATTGGAATCAATAAGCTTGGATAGAAATGCACTGAAAAAATCAAAAGAAAGATGACGGAAAGATCCTCAAGGGGAGGTAATCAAACAATTCTAAGATTTTTTTTTCTCTCTCCAATTCAGTGTTGCTAATTTAGATGTTTGTTTTTGCTTATTTTTGAACTTGCGGGTTCAGTGTTAACAATTTTGGTGACTTTTTGTAAATTATTTTTTTCCAAATTTTGACTTCATAATTCCAAAAATTTCTAAAAAAATATCTAAATCGGCAATTCTGCTTCATTAAAGCATTCGTCTTTGAGTGCAATGGCCACATTGAAGGCCTAGGTCATTTATTTCTGTCTTGCCATACCTGTCAAAAACGATGGGGTAATTGATGTATGGATGGGCATTGAGAGGCCTGGAGCTATTTTATTCGTTAATTTATTCTTAATAAATCAAGTATTCTACTTTCAAGTTTTTTTTTTCTAAGTCTTCACTAAACTTGAGCTGTTTTAATGTGCAATGGGTCAGCGTAAACAAGCAGAGAAGAAATTAGCATATATGGCTATTATTTCTAATAAAGATTAAGAATCATTGCCCGGAACTCTTCTTGAAGAATGTTTATTACAAAGGTGAGACGTTCCCGACTTAAAAAGAAATTGGGACATGAAATTGTGGAGATAGTCTTTTGTGATATTAAACAAAATTCTTTTTATTTTTTTTCTTTTATGAGTGAGGTTTCCAGATATCGGATGTTTGATTTGCTATTATTGGTGCCATATAGCTTGCTGTGAGAGATAGTCTCCAAGAAGTGGGACTCATTAATAAGTTATAATGGACCTAGCTGTTAACTCTGTCACCTTGTGAGTAGATCTACACACAAAATAGAGATAAAAACTTTCTCAGTGTCAAATGATATTCAGGCATGAAATTAAGGAGATCCTCTTTTGTTTTATTGAACACATTTTCTTTTTTTTTTCCCTCTGCCAACAAAGTTGGAAGAGGTATATGTATCCATTCATGTCTGTCTGTCTGTTTGACCACACAATATCTCCAAAAGTTCTCAATGAATTCCAATGACATTTTGTGGAAAGGTGGGAAGACAAATTGATTACATTATGGATCCAAGAATTTTTAACCGTTATTTCCCTGCATCATACCACATATGTCCACACAATATCTTGAAAGTTCCCAATGTATTTTCTTGAAATTGTCTGGAAGAGTAGGCCAGGGAATAGAAAAGAATTGGTCAAATTTGGGGATGGATCCAGGATTTTTATTCTTCAACTGAGATTTATGTACATTAATTTCTTTAAATAGACTTAGTTCTATCTGCGAGTACAAGGGCTTTTATCTCTCAATGGATTATCTTGCAATGGACAAGGGCTTTTATCTTGCAAAGGATAACTTTTCACCAACTGCTGCACTTGTTAAAAAAGGCTCCGGTGACAAAGTCCCAGTTTCTGTTGCATGCATCAACTTAGTGATCCTTGCAAGTCACATATTTGGTCGAGACCAGGACTTCATTCTGACAAATTTTTATAACCGCCCACTTAACAGGAAGCAAGTCCATCAAAGGGATACCTCCACCCTAATCACAGAGTCGAGAGTGTACTCAATTTGCTGCTGGATGCTCAAGGGAACTTGTCCGAATGATGAGTTTTCTACGCTCTTTGCTCATACCGGGAATCTGGCCTGGGACCTTCTGTTCGTGAGTTAGATGTGCTGACCATTACACCGTCTGAGTGGACAAGGCTACAATAAACTACTGGAGAATTTATTCTTTCGAAGAATATTTGCATGAACTTACCAGATTCTGTAAACGACAACAGCTTGTTGCACAATTGCTATATTATGATTATAGCCTGGCTTAGCATAATAAATGGAAGCCTAGAATGTAGGGTCACCAAAAATGAAATTTCATCAGCTTACGTTCGTGTTTTTGGTAATATTCAAGAATGTGCGTATGAAATGGAGATAACTCCTTGAAAATATAAATGAATTACCTCCCTTTTAAAAGAAAATAAAAAATGAATTGTTAAATTGTTTTTATTATTGCAACGTGTTTAACATTTGAGTGGGCAAGTGTGTGAAACATTAAAGGTTTATGGAAATAAAGTTATTTTTTCTATTCTATTTGTGCACAGTGTGTTAAACATAATTTTTTTGTGCAGGAAATAAAGTTGTTTTTATTTATTTCGAGTGGGCATATGTGTGGAATGTTGATTTTGGGGCGGGGGGATAAAGTAGTTTTCATTTATTTTTTTGTGCTCCGTTTTTACCACCTTGTGGACGTTTGTGTGAAATTTCAAGGCTTTTCTTTTCATAAAGTTGTTTCATTTATTTTTGTGTGCCGTTATTAAAAATTACGGACATATTTCACTAATCAACCAAAAATAATTTAACAATTCGATTTTTGTTTTCCTTTTATAGGGGAGATGATTTTGATTTTTAAGGAGTTCATCATCATCATCAGTCTGTTAGCATCCGTCAATGGACATAAACTTTCCCAAAAATTCAGCAGACGTCTCTATCATGGGGCATCGTGGAGCCAGTACTTTCTGAATTTATCTAGCTCGCCACGCCATCTTACTTTCTTTTAGCCACAGCCTCACACCTGATCTCTGGGGATCCACGTTGTGAGATGTGATGTCCAGCAGTTGTCTGACAATCTTGCATCAGGTCCAGCCCATTGCCATTTGAGTTTTCTAACAGTTTCTATAATGTCTCAGACTCTTGTCTTATGTGAGGCCAAGAATGATTCTCTCATGTGTACGTTGCATGGTTCTCAGTTTGTGGGTCTGTCTCTTCATTAGGTTCCATGTTCCAGTTCCATAAGTGACTATTGGGAAGATAAATTGGTTGTATACCCTTGTTTTCGGGACAAGTTGGATTTTCTTGTTCTTGAAAGTTGAGCTTGCTCTACCAAAAGCTTGCCAACCTAATGTGATTCTTTGCTTTTTAATGTGCACATTCATGGACATTGTTGGACTCTTCTGACATGCCAAGGTCCTATCTCAAGAAAAATTTTTTCTAAATTAATTTTTATTTTTTGTGATTTAGATCCATAAGACCTTCCTCTCCACAGGGAATTTGACAAATTTGAAAAAAAGTTGATTTTTCAAGATTTTAGAGATGGGGTCCTATTTAAAATATAAATAAGCAAAAGCAAGCCCGTACTTTGTGATATTTTCTGTCATTCTTATACACAAGTTATCTGTTTACAAAATATTTGAAAAAAAAATAATGTTTAGTGTTTCCAACTTTACAATTTTAACACCATTAAGCAACTTGAAATGCTTGTTTTTTTTACTGGTCTTAATTCTATTGCATCGTGATGATACAATTTATCTCCAAAAAATAATTTTAAAAAAAAAAACGAATGAATAAATAAATAAATAAAAATCAATTATTTACTTCTATTTATATAGTAGATCAGGAGTGATGAGAATACTTGAAGTCCACTGATCCAAAAGGGCTCTGTTAATTAGAACCCCAAAACGCTGACATGTGACAGGCATGAGCTTTGAATTAAGAATCTTTCACCTGAGACACATCTTCAAATGCCAATGACAAATCACACTCCCAAAAAACACTCAGCCCCATCCAGGGATATATGTGTGTGGACACACATAACTCCAGACAGAGTAAATAAAGCTTTCAACATCATACAACTTTGTACACATTCAAAGACATTAATACAATATTTTATTTCATAATACTCTGTTCTGAACTCTTATCCACAATGAAACTTGAAAGATCCTTGAGGACTCTAGCTTACATTTCAGCCATAAATACCTTATCCCAAACTTGTATTTTCCTTTGTGTGAATAAAATAAAAGTAATCAATTTTCTTAAAGGTTATGTTATTTTGTCATTACTATCTCTTGCAGATATGACCTAGACCATGGAATCAACTTTTAACAACTTGTATTTTACCAATCCTATATAATGGCGCCCATCTCCTCTCCCTTGAGTTTTAATAAGTAAACTAATTAAACCCACCAAAGCATATATAATTCCCTTTTTACTAACTTTTTGATGTGAAAAGTACCCTCTACCCTAAAGGCCTTGCTCATGGTGACCAAAAGTAAACAAAAAAAAAAATTACAATGTAAAAAAATGTAAAACAACCTTATCATCATTTAGTTGTTACTTTCAACATTCTATCATTACTTTTTCAAAAGAAGCATTCAAACAGACAAATAGAAATAATATTATCCATATATTACGTGAATGAATCACCATAGCCTGTGCATGTACAGGAACTAATTATCCGAAAATTATCTTTAAAAAAATAGATCTTTTATCTAAAATTATCTCTAAAAAATAGATCTTTTATCTAAAATTATCTCTAAAAAATAGATCTTTTATCTAAAATTATCTCTGAAAAATAGATCTTTTATCTAAAATTATCTCTAAAAAATAGATCTTTGATCTAAAATTATCTCTAAAAAATAGATCTTTTATCTAAAATTATCTCTAAAAAATAGATCTTTGATCTAAAATTATCTCTAAAAAATAGATCTTTGATCTAAAATTATCTCTAAAAAATAGATCTTTTATCTAAAATTATCTCTAAAAAATAGATCTTTGATCTAAAATTATCTCTAAAAAATAGATCTTTGATCTAAAATTATCTCTAAAAAATACCTGTACAAGATTTTGGCATTTTTGGTCCTGAAATGATCTGAAAAATGAACTTTTTTTGAATAACAATAAAGCGTTTCCAGATGATACCTAGTGGTGTACTCATGCAAATTTTCAAGGCTCTAGCCCCCAAAATTTGACCAGGAGTGCCTTGAGGTACACACTCACCTACATAGACACACATAAACACAGGTGAGCAAAGAGAGAAGAATCTGTAGCCCACTTGTCTTGCTGGTTGAGTGATTTGTAGGGCTGCGATGATTCGGTTTATTCTGAATTGAGATTAAAACAAATAACTCAATTAAAAATGCTGGAATGTACACAAATTGCTGAAATGGCACAGAGTAAGGGTTTGTTTTCATATTATATTGCAAATTTTAAAAAAATCAACTTTTTTCAGAACCAATGAATTCCCTTAGGAGAGGAACATCTTCTGGATCTAAAGCACAAAAATAAGAATAGACTTTTTTTGTGAGGTGGGACCACAGCATGTCAGGAGTACATTAATTTCTTTACTTCATCTTATAAAAAAATATATTGTGGAAAATTTTCAAGGAAATGAAAACCAGAGATGACTGTATTGAAATTCAACAAAGGAATCTAATTATAATAATGTATATTTATTTATTTATTTGTACACCATCATGCTGAAAGAAGCAACTCATCCATATCATCATTGAATAGATAATGACATAGTAGAAATGGAATATAATGTTCTGATGATGTAGTAAAAATGCTCAATTTAAAGAATATATATATATATATATATAAATAGTAGAATGTGGATTCGCTGCACAAACTAACTCATGTTTCCACCCTCTTCGGGCCTCATCAGACTGCTAGCCTGATTTGTACCACATATACTGTGTATATATATATATATATATATATATATATATATATATATATATATATATACAATGTAATAAAAACAAAAAATCATGAAAATATATTTATGCATGGGGTATAGCAGGAAATTGGGGATCTTGGACGCTCCCAAATATTTAGTGCAATTGTTCCCAACCTAGGGGTTGTTGACCTCTGTAGGTCTATAAAGGTATTATCATCGGCAGACCTTTCAAAAGTCTGGGATTTATCAGCTTGTTAATTAGTCAGTCGTTTCAAAAGCCTAGTGATTTGAGAGCCAGGATCATAGGGAGATAACTTTTTGCGATTTTTTTTTCTTTTGCACTAGTTGCTTAAAGATCGGGTTCTGCGTGTTTAACCAAAATGTTTATAAACATTATCGGGATAAAAAAAAATATCTTTTCTACAAAAATATCTTTTAATTTTACAAATAATGTTTAGAAAAATCGCACTGTGTAATTCATTTGCACAAATGTCAAAAAAGCTTGTCGATGTATATTCTTTGAAACTATAAACGAAATATAATACAACATTTGAGAAGCTGAATAAATTCCTCAGCTTGAAATGTGGGATAAACGAAAAAAAAATCTCCCAATCAATGGGAGGTAACTCTATATTTATAAGGACGGGGTTATGCCCCTTGTAAATCATCAATTTCAAAATGCAAAATGAATGAATTATTCAATTCAGTCATGAAAATGTTCATTCGATGAAGTAGAAAAATACCAAAAGAATAAAAAAAAAGGTTCACTTGACAATTAGTTAACATATAAAGTTTATTTGACATTGTTCGCGGGTGTGATAGTTACATTAGCAACTTGGGTGTCAAAAATCTCAGAACGGTATCTTTGTGTCACGTGATACCTCTACTTGGAAAGGCCAACCCGACCATAGTTGTTGTTTTCTGCTCCGTGTATTGGTGGATAAGTGTTTTCGACGACGGCGACGAAGAGGAAAAATCTCACCATTTTAAAATGACAATCTCACTCTCAGGTAGGTGGACCCTCTTTCCATGCGTGAATATTTCATGGTTATTATTTATTTTTGGTCAAGTTGCAGATTTAGCTTTGAACAGATAAGACCGATTAATCAGTCAGTTATTAAAAGAAAGAAAAATATTGACTTGGAAAAAAATTAACATGTTTTTCGCATTGTATATGGATGATCAAAATTGTAATAATTGAGTTGCCACTGCTTCATGTAACCTTTTTTACTGCATTGCCGACGTGCTTTTAAAATAATATTTTTATTTTTATTTTTTTTTATTTTTTTACTAATTTTATTGTCTTTTCATAAAGCTGGTTGAAGCGAATCTCAAAAATTGTGTCTATAGCTTCAGGTTTTGATCGTTGAACATTTTCAAAAATTATTTCCATTTTATGATCCACCGATCTTTACTAAGTGGGAGTGGGAGTTGTTTCCCCATACCGACAACGGAAGATCGCTTTGCCAAATTAATTGCTCACAAGATTTTGTAATTAATTAGACCTATTATATGTTTTCATCTTTTTTATTAACGAGATCTGATGGAAATTTACTTTTTACTTTTTAAATCGATAGTATTTCAAAACCATTATGGACACTCATTTTTCAATTCCAACGGGGCTAAAAGGAAGGATTTTGCCTGAACAACAAATTCAAGTTTCCTTCTTTTTTTTTAAATTAGGTTTTTGAAAATTTCAATTCTCACATAAATCATCAACTATCTGTATTAATACGTCCGGTTTATCCTGGTCTGTTTCATGTTCAATTAAAACCTTTCGATGTTACCTTTTCTCGTTTTTGTCTGACATTTATTTAGAAAGAGTAAATCAAGTTCTCTTTCCTTCTCGGCAATTCTATTTTAACGACACCCAACGAAGGCCGGAGGATACCCGACTGAAACGTTGTGAATAGATATGAACCGAAGGAATTTGTCCGACCATGTCATAAACATGATAATTAATTCTGTTTTAGTTTTAAAATAGTTCCGTGCTTGAAGCAATAAATTGAAGACTTTCATCTAACAAACATACTATGAGCCATGGTTTCAATGCACATAAAAATCTGCAGGAACTCAGTTCGTTTTCAAGAAAATAGATATCAAATCCGAGTAAAAATAACTTTTTAAAGTCAGTTTTTCGACTGTCTCATAGGTTTTTTTGTTTTGTTTTTTTACTGCTATTTAATTTGTATTTTTAATCTTTCAATTTCGAAAGAAAACATACCAACTTTCTCTACTAATTAAAAAAATGAAGTATACTCCCGACTGATGGTTGAAAAAAAAAAAACACCTATTTTTAAAATAAGCTTTTAGTTTTCAAAATGGTCTCTACACTTCATGTATTTATTTACACTTTGTTTTTATTAGATTTGATATCTTCTTAGTTGGTATTTCGTTGTACCTGACCGATTTCCCTCATATCAACAACTGGGCGGAATAATTAGGGACGTTGAGCTACGAGATAGTCGATGATTTCCCTGAAGTGGTCAGTTTTGTAATTAAATCAAATTATAATGAGGACATTATGAGGTGGTGATCGTTGAAGGCGTTTCCTTTGGGTTCAAGCCTTGAAGCAAATATCCTATTCTTGAACATTTCTTCAGTCCACATATTCCTTCGAGTCTATCTGATATTTGTAAAAATTGAGATGAATCATAAGTGGAAAATAATCTTCGTTACTGTAAGTGGACGAGGATCATCTCTTGACATTGTAGCGCTATTGACCATCCGTAGTATCCATTTATTTACGTTTAAACATCAAATTGAATTATTTTTGTATTTTTTTTGTTATTAATACTAATTTGAGAAAGATTAGCTATTGCATTTTTTTTTCTAAATATTCATTCTACTTCTAATTTTTGCCGAGAGGTGGGTTTAATTCAAATACCAAGTTGTTAGACTGGGCGAGTGTTAAGCTTAGTGACTCATTTATCCCTCATCTGTTGATGTCATTCAATTTATCTTTCAAGTAAAATTAAATTATTTCATCATGAATTTTTATTTGATAAAAACCCTAAAGACATTATAGAAAAACACCATTCTTCCAAACTAATTCATATTCAAGTATATATTAGAAATTTAAATTTTACTTTCCTCACAGAGAACCTCACATTCACCCGTTTGATTAATTCATAAAATCGGGAAGAGGAAAGGCACTTCTAACATAAGAAGGTCCCACCTGGGAAAAAAAAGATTGAAAAATGTTTTTTTGCGTGTAATTCCATGTTCTTCCAGTCAGAAACCTTCCTTAAAAAATTTTTTTCAAGTTTTTTGAGGCGGGACCTTCGTATGTCAGAAGTGCTCAAAATAGAAAATCCATGACCACTTTCTCTTGAGAAAACTCACACACTGATATCAACGATGTAAACTGTGCACAGTTGGGTTTTTTCTTTTTTTTTTTCAAGTTTAGATCTTGTCATTTAGTTGAGAGTAAAAAGAGTAGTGAATCTTCCTGTTTTGTCACCGAAGACACTGAAACACACCCCCTTAATCACACCATACTGGGTGTATTGCAAATATACAGAACTCCTCAAAATTGGTACAAACAATCCAGGCCTTCCAAGGAAAGGAGAAGATATCACCTAAATCCAACATTATAGAATTACTACCATCAGGGGCGGGGGGATTCTGTTTACCACCATCACGTTTGAATAATACACCGGAAGACGGCTGAAGAATGGATTGGTCAAAACGTGTTAACAGCACAAACCACAGGGTACGAACAGTGTGGCTGCACAGACCTTCCTAAATAGCTAATAGCAATGCCATATTCTCACATTCCATACTTCAATGAGTCTGGTTCTCAATTCCAAGCAGTGATTATTAATTTGAAAAAAAAACAAAAAAACAATTGAAAGCAATATAATGAAACTGATTTCCAAGGTGTAACATACCATTGTAAAATGTGTGAGAAAGTCAAGTCAAAACGTTGCCAACATTCCTGTTGTAGAGGGTCAGAGGTTCTTGTCATTTTGTTTGATGCTTATTTCTGTCGATCCCCAATTTGTAGGGTTTTTTTCTTTCTGGCGTAGCAGCCTTCTCTTAACGGAGTGTTTGCTAAAAATATGATTTTTTCATAGGGATTGGGAAGTTTTCCAAGGTCAACATTTTTGTATTCGTATTTTTCAAAAACTGTAAAAAGCAAAAAAAAAAAACACCCTCGGTCTAATTGAGAAATTTGAATAGGGTTTCTATCGGGAATTAGCCTTTAAACAGCAAGTGAGGATGCTGGCTAAAACCCTTCTTAGATAAATTCCTAAACAGCCTCATTTAACCTGCTATTCATTCATAACTGTGAGTTGGGGATTCATGCCTTTCTCATGGGCATTATTAGAAAGTGAACATATACAGCCTTGGCTAAAATTCGATCAACTGATAATGCTTTCCGAGTTGGTAACCGTTACACCATGCCCTCACTTACCATCATTATACACAAGTTATCCACAGGGACATTGCCCCGTGAGACTGAATAAAGGGTTTAGAAATCCCTGGTTACCAACTACAACAGACACTTAAAGAGGGCCGGAGGTTATACCAGCTGAAACAACATTGTGACTTTAACAACCAAGGGCACTAGTCCAAGTAAATCAGTGTTTAATATTGATTCCTGGTCTCAGTAAATCGGACGTGGTGTTTTTATTCAGAATCTCTTCAAAGCTGTTATAAAAATATTAACAAAGGGTTTTAGAAATGATGTTTTTATCAGAAGAACAGCTCACCTCTCTCGATTATATTTCAACCCTTTCCTTTTCTTGCCTATATTAGGATAAAGAGAACATTAGCCTTATTGTATGTTGAGAGAGAGAGAGACAAGCAAATATGAATGGAAGCTTTGTACTTGTAAAGATAATTCATTGAAACTTGCATTTTGAAGAAAAAATGAAAAGAAAAAAGTGGTCTTTGATTTTTTTTTTTTTTTTCAAGGCTAGAAACTGTTCTGTAGGTTTCTTTTTTGTATATCCTGTGTTTTATGTTACTGTATTAACTGAAAATGTCTCCATATTTGGAGGTTTTATCCTGTTCTATTTTGTCAAATGCTAGGTTTAGTGTGTGCATGTATATATGTCTATTCATATATATATATATATATATATATATATATATACATACAATAGTTCCCTTTATCCATGGGGGATATGTTCCAAGACCCACACATGGATGTTTTAAACCAAGGATAGTACTAAACCCTATATTTACTATATTTTTCCTATACATTCATACGTATGATGAAGTTTTGTTTATAAATGAGACACAGAAAGAAATCAACAATAATTAATAATTAGACCAATTCTAACAATATACTGATGAAAGATTCATTGTTAGCGCATATCTTAGCAACCTCTGCATACTATTTTCCCATCCCCCCTTATCAAGTTGAGAACTTTCACTTTCTCATTTCAAGAGAGCCCTTTAAAATATCCAAATCATCAGCATCACTACCCTTGCACTTTTTGAACCATTATTAGTAAAACCTAAGAATTGTTCATTTCTTCGGTTGACCGTGGGTAACAGAAACCGCAGAAAAGGAGGGACATAGATAGAAAGAGGTTGTAACTTGACTGTCCTGTCACAAAGTGGGTCTGTTGTATGTTCATTGAAATATATAAGATATCTTGAATGTATCTAGTGAGAAATGAATGAAAGGACCACCTTATGCCCTGACTTGGTTCTATTATATGCTATTTTGGTACCGAATAAACAGACACTGTCAGGAAGGAAAAAGGTCAGCTGGGAAGTTCTATGACAAAGCAACTGCTGCAATGTAAATTCTATGTCAACAGGAAATAACTTTTTTTCTTTTTCATCTCTGCCAATGAAGTTAGAAGAGATACCTCACTTGTATCTGTTTTTTCACTCAATATCTCCAAAAGTTCTCAATGAATTTCAATGAAATTTTGTGGAAGGGTGGGCCATGAACTATAAAAATTGATCAAGTTTCAAATTGAAAGAATTTTGTTTATGAATTGTCAGCAAAGAGGTAATTTAAAAAAACAAAAAAATGGTGAATGAAAAGGCTTGCTTTATATTTTAAGGAAGGTTACTCAATATTTGTACATATTCAAGTTTTCTCCCTTGTGATATATTAAATTTTCTTGAATTTATTTGAATGGAATTAATTTTCATTATCAATTTTCTACTAGTTTTCACCTCTGTCAACAAAGTTGGAAGAGGTTATATATTCACCCATATTTTTCTGTCCACACAATATCTCCAAAAGTTTTCAATGAGTCCCAATGAAATTTTATTACAACAAACCACATTGTATGGTGGGATTCCTGTATTTGCCTTTTAGAGATGTTTCTCTTGTCAGAATAAACCTTGTTTATTAGACAGATTCAAGAGATATAAGATGATTCTGAAAAACCTGCATTTCGGTTATCAATATTTGAATGATAAACAGAATCGGTCACAATTCTTATGTCTTTGCATGAAGTGACGACTGTATTGTTAAAATGTAATAAAAATTCTAAGAAAATATTGAATTTAGTTTTATTATCTCGAATGAGTTTAACAACATCAGTATTATTGCAGTGAATACATTTCTATTATGATATATAATTTTATAATTTATCCATATGTAAATAATTCTGTTATTTTTGACCGCTACTATGCTAGCCATTATTATGAGAATGACTTACTCTACCTAATTATTACTTTCAAGATTTTTCCTGTAATTCTGAAGGAAGGTATACAACCAATGCATCCTCCCGATAGTCACCTATGGAGCTGGAACACAGAACCTAACCAAGACATAGACCATTCAACATGCACAGGGAAGAATCATGCTCAACATCAGTTTGAGAGATCACAAGATGGCACAATATATTAGGGAGAAAAAAGGAGTCTGAGATGTCAAAGAATCCATTAGAAAACTCAAATGGCAATGGGCTGGTCATGTTGCAAGAATGTCAGACAACCTGTGGACATCCTGACTTACAACCTGGCAGGCAGAATATAAGATGACAAGTTCAGAAAGTATTGGCTCCGCAACAGCCATGATAGAGAGGTGTGGTGAATCTTGGGGAAGATCTATATACTAGGGTTAGGGGTTAGGGTTAAGCTGATGATTATGATGACTTTCTAGAAAATCTGAATAGCATAATCTTGAAGTGAAGTTTTTTCCTTTCAATGTCCCTGAATTATATTTTCTCTTGGACATTTAATATACCTTAGTTATTTTCACTGTTTAAACAATGAGCCTATATTTGGTCCACCCTAAAAAAAAATTGCCATATTTATAAAATAGAGTGCATCAAATTACGTTTGGATACTCTAAAGATAACAGGAAATATGCTCTCAGTTTTTATTACAAATAAATTTGCATTACCGTACTAATATATTTTTATTCACCCCATGTTTCTAATTACCATCAAAATTGGTTGAAAAATCTGACTTTGGCGTGAATATGTTGAAGTACTGTTTGCTTTTGTTATGGAGCCTCACTCTGCTTTGTTTTGAAGTCCCTGATTTCTTTCTTGAACTGTGATTATTCAAGCTTCCTATATTGAACTTTAGCTCTTTACAGGGCGATCACATTTTGAATTGACAAAGGTAGATAATTCCTAGAAAATTAAAATTGTATAATCTCTAGATTCAAAAAATTTTTTTTCTTTTTTTTCTTCTTTTTTTCTCTAATGTCCCTCAATTTTGTTTTCTCTTTCTCATTTTCTCTTTGATTTTATTTCCGTCCAGGTGCTGACTAAGTGTCCAAACCATGCTGAGTCCTCCTTTGGTGACTGGAGTCTCTCCAAAAGAAGGGCCCCCTGGGACTAGGATCACGATCCGAGGTGAAAACCTTGGTAAAGATCCTAAAGATCTGATTGGTAAGATTCTTCATGGATCATTATTTCTTTGTCTTGTCGTTTGTTCTGTCAATGTAGGCAACTGTGATTGCCGAATGATATTCTATTTGAATTTTAAGGTTGTGTTGTTGTGTCAATTTCAGTTGTACATGAACAGACATACAAGTTACAGGTTTTCAAAGTTACTAAGTGTTCAGAATCTTGGCACCCTTGAAAAAGAATGCAGAGTGCAAAAGATTTTTAAAAAATGCAAATCTCTGAATTCCTCTTATTTATCACTTAGTTTTTTGTCAAACTGCAGCTTGAATTTGGAGTCGACTTTGTTTTTCTACCATAATAAGAACAATGCTCACCAAATCTAGGGGAGCAAAAATTAACATTCCCCTACCGTGATTTGAAATCTCACCCAACTGATTGGTAGTTGTGTCATTTAGATTGAGCTGAATTCACACAAGGACTTATTTCGTTCTAATAATTAAATACGTTTATACTAAAAAAAATATACATTTTTTTACAATTTTGTTTTTATTATAAATACAATACAAAAGTTGCAGTAATCACATTCAGTCGGAATAAGGAACTTGGAGTGGAGATTCACAATGCAGCAGACAGGCTTGTTAATCCTTCAAATTCTGGACAATGAGGATTATGTTTACCATTTGAGTAATTTGGGGGTGTCTCATATGTTGTCGATTAGTTTTTAGATTTCTAATCGACTGATTTTCATTGATAGGCATATCAGAAAACTGTCAAAGGCTGAATTAATGCCCAGGTAAGAAATTTCTGAGTGATAAATTGACCAGGGTGGCGGGGGATGCAGAGTTTGGAAAATGGAATCGGCAAACCAAGTTTGAGTTTTGTCAGCGGCTGCCTATGTTCACTTCGCTCTAATGCCCTTGGGAGAGACACGAATCTTGTTCTCCCCCAAACTAAGGATAAATAGTGGGGCAGTTTGTGCTTTTAGCTCTGCAATGCAGTCCAGCTTGTGCCTGGGTAAAGAGTGTAGGGATGGGCCTGAGACTAGCAACTCCATTCCATAAAAACCTACTTGCTATAGAAACTGCAGCAGCATTACTTCTACGATTGTCTGTTCAGGTGTGATTATGGCCCTATGCCTCTTCGAAGAATAAATTTTTAAGCAACAAATGTACCATATTTGCTGGCCTACAGGACATTTGTTTTTACTTGGGTTTCTTTAATTTTTTGAAATTTTTTATTACTATCTTTGTAATTGACATCCTATCCATAATACCAGTATATTGGTTACAGTGAATATAGTAAATATCTCTAATTGAAAGTTTCTAGGTCTCTTACGTTTTGTTTTTGTTTTTTAGGTCTTAAAATATGCGGTGTGAATTGTTTGCTATCAGCAGAATGGAAAACCTCGAGCAAGATCATTGCTCGTACCGGCCCTGGCAAGGGCAAAGGGGACATCATCGTGACTACACGCACAGGAGGTATAGGCAGTTCCACCGTTGGATTCCGTGGATACTTCATCCAGATTGGTAAGGCCAAAAATATCACCTTTTTCTTTTCTCTTATGTTTTTTTTACCTTTGCCAACAAAGTTTTACAGAGATTATATATTCAGCCATGTTTGTTCGTCTACACAATATCCTTAAAAGTTCTCGATGAATTTGATTGACAGCTTTTGGAAGGATGGGCATCTGCGAAGGACTAATAGCTCAAATTTTGTAGCAGATTCCAGAACTTTATTTTCCATTTTGTTAACATTGCAAGATGAGACAAATTTTTTGGCTTTTTTGATGTAATTGTACAATCCTGAAAAGAAGGGTATACAACCAATACATCCTCCCAATAGTCAGCTATGGAACTGGAACATAGAACCTCACCAAAAGATTGACCTTCAAGCTCAGAACTATACAACATTCACAGAATAGAAACCTGCTCAATATCATATGGAGAGATCACAAAACAGCACAGTGTATTAGAGAAAAGACTGCAATCGGAGATATTAGAGAATCCACTTGAAAACTCAAAAGGTAATTGGATGGTCATGTTGCAGGAATCCCTCACAATCACTGGACATCATAACTCAGAGCATGCATACCCAGAGATCATGTATGAAACTGTGGCTGGCAAAATGTAAGCTAGCTTGACAGACTAGACAAGTTCAGAAAGTGATGTCTCTGTGATCCCCATGAGAGAGAGGTGTGGTGAATCTTGGGGAAGGTCTATGTCCAACAATCGATGCTAAAAGGCTGATGATGAATGATGACATCACAATGGAACTACTGCGCAATAACAGCCATGATGTCATCAGAATGACGTTAGCATATTTCGAGATTTATATAACTTTGTCCATACTTTTTTGTGTCGAAATATTGTTCATGAGGTTTGTGAATAGATATTTCAAGGAGAAATTTCGTAATGTTCATGAATCTATTTGAAAAAGGCATTGACCAACAAGACCAAAATATCAGCTATAAAAAAAGATTAGAACATTTCCTGAAGAGAAAAACAAATATATATCATTGTGAATAAATATAAGAAATTGCATTATAGTTGTGTATTTCATAGTTTGACCATTTTCTTGTCTATGTTGTTATTTCTTCTAAAACATTTCAACTGTGAACCTTTGAGATGGGAGCATTTTGGAATTTGGACGTGAAAGCATTCCATGGCTCAAAATTGAGTCATGTTAAATCTTAACTAATGAATTTCTAATTATACAATCTCCCTACAATTGGAGAAATCTTGGTTTGCATGCTTCTGTGCACTGCTATTTGTCAACAACTGACCATTCTATGAAGCTGACATATGCTAAATATATTAGTCAACACGCAAGACAGTGCATTGTGAAGTTTGAAGTTGTTTGGACCAGCAGTTCTCAAGAAATCTAATGAAAAAGATGAATAAAAATTAAAGATTGTCTTTTTTCACAGTTTTTGTAAATTATCTCCCTTGACTTTCATTCATGAGAATAGATTTTGCATCAATCATACAATGGCCAGTTGTTAAATATCTACAGTTCATATACACACTCAGATTTCATCAATTATGGTTGACTGCTTCACCCACCATATGGTCTGACCCCTTCAAAACATGCACTTTGGACTCAGACACTGAACTAGCATTAATTATACAATACTATTAATTCCTAATCATACAATACTATTAATTCCTAATTATACAATACTATTAATTCCTAATTATACAATACTATTAATTCCTAATTATACAATACTATTAATTCCTAATTATACAATACTATTAATTCCTAATTATACAATACTATTAATCCCTAATTATACAATACTATTAATTCCTGATTATACAATGCTATTAATTCCTGATTATACAATACTATTAATCCCTAATCATACAATACTATTAATTCCTGATTATACAATACTATTAATTCCTGATTATACAATACTAATAATTACCAATTATTCACATAATTCGATAACTAATTTCTCTATTTTCAGATGTATTTTGATATGAAATTAACAATTACAAAGAAAAAAATAGATATTTCCAAACATACAATGCAGAATGATATATGAGCAAAATTGGAGAAATTATTCTGACACATTGATTTCATATTTTGATACTTGGTTGCATAGCTGTGGTTTGCAATTACAGCTAGGGGATGTTTTTCATAACCCTTTACAAGCCGTACACATCAATCTTCTGAAATCTTGGTCCACTCTTCCTTGTGAAAGACCTTCAAATCATTAATGTTTCTGGGGTCCATCTGATGAATTTGATCTTCCAAGCATCACCATAAAGTTTCAATTGGATTCAAGTCATGAGATTGACTGAGCCACTGAAGCACCTCTACTGTGTTCTTGACCAACCATTCGTGAGTTACTTTAGCTGTAATCTTCTTCATTACATGATAACAAGGATATAGTTGTACATATATAAATTGCATAAATAATAATTCAGCCTACGGGGTTGTTGATTAGTGATTGTCTTTTTAATTGCAAATTTTTCTTTTCCATCAAATCTCAGTAAATGTTGGAGTGGGTATCTCAAGGTCCAAAGATCCCTCTTTCTCGGGGGCCCCAAATCTCTAGCTATCTCTACGTCATTGCATAGGAAGCTTCTCATTGTGATCACCTTGGGGCAGTTTTTTTTTTTTTTTTGATTACAGTAACCAGCTGATAACATTAAACACTCTCCCCCACTTCAGGCCCTCAAGTCTCTGGCTATCTCTACGTCATTGCAGAGGAAGCTTTTCATTGTGATCACTTTGGGGCAGTTTTTTTTTAGATTACAGTAACCAGCTGATAACATTGAGCACCCCTCCCCACCTCAGACCCTCAAATCTCTGGCTATCTCTACGTCATTGCAGAGGAAGCTTCTCATTGTGATCACTTTGGGTCAGTTTTTTTTTAGATTACAGTAACCAGCTGATAACATTAAGCATCCCTCCCCACTTCAGGCCCTCAAATCTCTGGCTATCTCTACGTCATTGCAGAGGAAGTTTCTCATTGTGATCACTTTGGGGCAGTTTTTTTTTAGATTACAGTAACCAGCTGATAACATTAAGCACTCCCCCCACCTCAGGCTATCTCTACGTCATTGCAGAGGAAGCTTCTCATTGTGATCACTTTGGGGCAATTTTTTTTTTTTTTTTCGATTACAGTAACCAGCTGATAACATTAAGCACTTCCCCCACCTCAGGCCCTCAAATCTCTGGCTATCTCTACGTCATTGCAGAGGAAGCTTCTCATTGTGATCACCTTGGGGCAGTTTTTTTTTTTTTTTTTGATTACAGTAACCAGCTGATAACATTAAACACCCCTCCCCACCTCAGGCCCTCAAATCTCTGGCTATCTCTACGTCATTGCAGAGGAAGCTTCTCATTGTGATCACCTTGGGGCAGTTTTTTTTTTTTTTTGATTACAGTAACCAGCTGATAACATTAAGCACCCCTCCCCACCTCAGACCCTCAAATCTCTAGCCATGTTACGGTTGCTGATGGAGATGCTTAGCCTAACATACAGTTTATAAACCATTACTTAGATTCTGCTAATTCCTTTAATTGATCAATTAAATTCGGGTTTTTTTTATTATCTATATTTTTCCTTTACTAGCTGAACCCGTGGAAATTTCATGGGTGTCAACAAGTAAGATTATCCATTATCTCCTGCCTCTGATCTTCTCTCACCTTATGTTCTCATTCTCTCCCTTATCCCTTCCAATTTTCATTGCCCATCCATGATTTTATCTAAATGTTATAAAATTAGTTTCATATGCTAACGTTTCAGTAAACTACCTAACTTTCTTTTCTCCCTTCCTATCCACATGTCAAGCATTTCTTCCCCCCCTCTCCCTTGCTGGCTTCTTATCAAACTACCTAACCTCTTTCTTTCCCCTCCCTTCCTACCCCTTCAGTCAACTACTTTACTCCTTTCTCCCCACCTTTTTCTGCTTAACCTCTTTCTTTCTATCATTTTATTCAACTACCTAATTCCAGTTTATAGTAATAAAATATCTTTTAATAAAATAACTAATATTTTTATTTATTCAATCTAAAGTAAAAAAAAAATACATTTTCTTAAATTACTTTTGTTTGCTAAACTGAATCTTAACCCAAATTTTCTACAACATTCATTCACAAAACTGTCTTTTATGCTTCATTCAAATTTCCAAATTCCAAAGTTCCCCCAAAATATTTTGACGAATCGACCAATAAGAGCGTAACAGAGAGAGATCATGACAAACAAATTAATAGTATAGATTATTTACTTAATCTATTATTAAGATTTAAGAATTAAGATTAAGATCTAAGTTACTTCTTTTAATTTTGAATCATTGAAATTGTTTCCATTTTGAAAAGAAATACTGCTGCAATATGAAAAAAATAGTTCCAAGATCTTGAACATTATGCTGATTTGAAGTAAAGCACTAGATGAATGAATAAATAAATGTGAATTTTCAGAAATAGTGATTTGACTACACATTCCAAATGGTATGTATTAATGCATTAGATTTGGTTGAATTTAACTTTTAAATCCATATAGTAATATCAAGGAGAACAACTGTTGATTAAAGCCACCTCCCTTTAAGTTTTTGGTGAATTTTAAAATTTATTTACTCTGTCTGTCATAATTCTAACAAACTTCATCTCCAGCACTGAAGAGTTCCACTGTCAATTAGTTCAATGACTTTGAGAGTTAAATTCACTAAATCTCATGATTTACTTTTGTTAGTTTTTTTTCGTTAGTCTCTATCGAAAGCTGAAGTTCCTAGAAACTCAATTTGAGGGGTTAGTTTTAGATCAAATTTTAACATCAATTTGATCTTGGAAAATCAAAGCATCTTCACCTTTCTCCTGGAAAATGCTGTCAAAAGTTTGAATTTTAAAAAAATTAACAATATAGGGCATCGCGAGTTGCAGATTTTTCATTTATCACCAGAACAAAATTTTCATAACCAGTGGGAATTGATGTTGAATTTATTTTGTTAGTCTCTCACAGGTTTAGGTTTTCATAGTGGGGACTAACAAAAAAGATCCAGCATTTGGGATCTTTTTCAACCCCAAAAAGGTAATGCAACTTGAAATTATTTTTCTCTTTTGTCTTCTGTACTTGAAGATTATTGATGTTTACTTTTGGTGAGGGCTGATGGAAAAGACCCTACTTTTTTCATATTTTCAAATTCCCCTATTGCTGGAGATTATATCATAGTCTGATTATCTAAACCTGCTTCTCTGATTTGTTTAGGTCCTTTGCAAGAATCGGCTATTTGGATTGATGAGTCGCAGACTGTCATGTCAAACTTGGGACGAGGAAGAGCATCCTCTCCAATGTTGATTAAGGATGATGAAGATCCTCTAGGACTTTCTGATGAAGGAACTCAGTAAGTAAAAAAAATAGATCTTTCTTCATAGTTTATATAAATTATCTCCTTTGACTTCCACTTATGAGAATTATGTAAATTTAGATATGAAATATCCAAGTTGGTAACACTGAAGGGAAGTAACGAAAATACTTTAAAGCCATAGTTTCATATGATGGATGAAAAATAATCCTACATGACAATTATGGTTGCTACCGTAAGGTCCGGCTCCTTCCAAACATGCACCTTTGTAACGCATACTGTTCTAGTTTGATAAATTAAAAAATATTGCTTCAACTTGTTGGCTACCATGGACAAGATAATTTGTCTTACTGTGTTATTATCTTGCAATCAAAAAATTTGGCAAAAATATGTCCCTCCTTGACTTCAAAGTCCCTGTTATTTTGGATCTAATTCTGGTTAGTCACTAAATAGAAACCATCATGTGACCTACTGCAGCATGCAGTGTTGGGGGTGATCAATGTTTGAGTTACTTCTCTTGAGTAGTGATCACTCAAGTCTGAATTTTCAATAAACTAATGTAAATGCTGCTCGGTACAAACTAAGAGATTAATTTGGCATATACTTAGATTGCAAATTAACCCCCCCACACACACACACTAAAAACCTGCAGTAGAGGATGAAAAAAATTTTTGTAAACCTGATAAAAATTAAATGTTGAAAATTTCTGCCCTTGAGTTCAATTGGTGTGGCCTGTATGCATGACACATATATACACAGCCAATCAGCCAGACCGTCTTAAAAACTGAAGAGACCTATTTTGACAGTTATGGTTGACAGTCTCTAATAACCATATCTATCAGGCTCGTCCCATGGAGGTTGGTCGACCATCTGAGGAAAAACCCCTGCATATAACATTTCCCCTCAGCAATACCCCCAACAGCTAAGGAACAAAATTCCACTAGAAAGTGTCGTGTATTTTTGACACAATGCAAGATATTGTGAGAGTAGAGACAGCTGTATTGAATATTAATTGCTTCCGGTGTACATTCATGCTTTGAAATATTTCATACTCATTTTAATTATTAATATTTATCTGTCATAATGTATAAATGAAATATATATGACTTTCTGACAATTTCAGACAAAAATTCAAAGAAGATGAACTGCTGGAGTTATTTCCCGAAGGTGAGAAAATCTGTGTTTTATGTTTTCTTCTATGTTTATCGGTGAAAATTTTAATATGAAAATACATTTTCAAACAATATTAACGTGTAACCTTGATCTTGCCTCACAACTCGTTTTAGAGCATTTGACTCGGATTTTGGTCATTTCATTTGGAGTTGATGATGTTGCCTTTCGATTTTAAATTAAAGTATGTGAAAGCAGGAATCTATTTCTTCTATTAAAAAGTAAATTACAGTCATAAATCGACTTACGCAACTGACAACTGGTACGTTCCCATAAGAGGGTTAAAATCCATTACCTACGGATGACAGGAATTTCAGTCATTGTAGTTCCATGGCTCAACTACGAATGATGAAAATTTCTATCATTGTCAGCTTGCTAAACTGAACAAAGAGTATGCATCATGTTCGTTTTAAATTTTCCTGACAGAATGAGGGTAAAAGAGGAGACACCTTGCTGGGATGAGCTAATGACTTGGTGAAAGAAAGATAATGGATGACACTTGTTACTTTCTCTTCAGAAAGGCAAGGAGAGCATTTGTACAATATAGAGGTTTAGGAAGTATGTGTGTCATAGTATCTTATGTTGTGAAGTGTGTATATTTCATTTCACTCTACAATAGTCAATTTACCCACAGGTCAAGTTGTGTCCACACAATACTAAAGTCAGTGTAATGATTTCAAATTATAAAATTGAATGAAAAAAATAAAAAATACTTATCACGTCAGATTGGAAACCATCTTGGTAGCCTATTGGGAAAACAAATTGTTATGAGAAAACCTATAGTCATATAAGTTCAGATTATATATGTTTATATTTGATACAATTAGATGTTCATTGCTATTGTCTCACATGATGTTTAAATCATTCATGGTTGGATGGCATAATTGACTGTATTTTCATATATCACTAGAGTGGTAGTACAGGTTGAATACTCTTCTGGCAAAATGCATAGTACCTGAAGAGTTCACTGTTTCTTATCACTGTTACTTGAAGGGGTAACGCTTTCTCTTTTTCTGGTCACTCTTACTCAAAGGGCTAACACTTTCCCTTTTTCTTGTCACTGTTACTCAAAGGGCTAACACTTCCCTTTTTCTTGAGGGGGTATCTACAGCCTTTTTAGACATTTTTCCACTAAGATAAGTGAACAAGTAAAAAATAAAGTGTTCAGTGCATGTAAGTCTGGCAATGACTATAATTTGTTTTGATTAGGACTTGTTTTGTCTTTCCCCGTTATGATGTAAATATAGTTTTACATTTTTAGAAGTGTAAATCTATAGTTACAAAAAGATAGGCAAGCTTTTACTGTAGTCAGAATGAGTTTAAATCCACCTAGTTTTTCATCTTTGAATCATACTACAGTGAAGTATGGAAATTTCTACTTGTGACATTATCAGTTTTTTTTTAGATTGTTTTAGATTTTTGGATAATTCGGTTTGGAACTTTCAGATAAGGGGTGTTCAGCCTTCAATAAATGTGTAGTCACAGTCATTGCACATCATTGCAAAATATCAGTATATTCCTTTAGCCACACAAACTATTTTTCAATATTAAAAATCAAGTTATGCAACGGAAATTCAGCTATATTTCCTTATCCATCATTTTGATTGAAAATATCAAATAACTTAAGTAACCAGAACTACTATCATTGCCATGAAACTTTTTCTAGCAAAATAAAATGCAGGAATTTTTCTCCTTGCTACTGATTGTTTATTGGTTTCTTTTCACTGAACTCTCTATCTAATTCCAGCATCTGGTAACATGTCTTTAGAAAACTTCTCTCCTGCTTGGTACCTCCTTGAGAACCATCATTCTACAAAGTGAGTGGCTGCCGTTTTGAATTATTGCCTTTTATTTTAATGCTAGCATATACTTGTAAAAAATGACTGGGTTATTTATATATAAAAGGAGCCCAAAGCTATTTTATTAGGTAATTTTTTCAAACAATTCAAGTATCTTAATTCTAAATTCCTCTCATTTTTTTCTTTTCTTTTAGTTTAAAACGTGGGACATATTTTTCATTGTTAAGTCACATTACCATATTTCATTTTATTACAAACCTATAATTGTCTCTATTAGCTTTCTTAATCTATTTCGCATCGCCCAATCTTTGAGGTTATAACTAGACTCTGATAAGACATACAACCATACAATTAAGTATACTTATTTGCATGTATGGCTTTTATATGGATATATTTCCCTCTCTTTATTCTGAGTTGTATTAGTATTCTTCAAGGTATAGAATGCAATGATGTTGTTATTGTTGTTGTTTTATTATTATTGTTTTTTCCCCCCTTCTAGTTTTGATGACCTGAAGGCTGGTTTGGCTCATATGAAGAGGAAAGCCACACAAAGATCCGAGGGGCCAATAGCATTTGTGAAATCCAATTTGTCCTCAACAATTGATTGCTTGTCAAGTTTAGCAGGTGAGGAGCACTGCCAACCTTCTTGGCTATCTACCCTTTTTCACGTTTACTTTTACTTGCAGATGATTGGTGATCTTTTTTTATATAGGACTAGATTCATTCTGATCATGATGTGAATCAACATATTTTTCTGGAGTATAAGATAAATCGTCACCAAGGGTATTTGGAGGATTCACACTCATTGTAACTCATCCAAGCCCCATAACAGTCCACTTATCTTTTTGACAGTACTCAATTTTTTCTGTAATTTAGTTTTGATATTCACAGTAGGAACTTGCATGAAGTCATGTGGCTGCTCTTATCATACCATGCAAAAGAATAGAATTTTATTATCCTTATTATTGACATTGCATATACTTGAGCTTAGCTTAATCTGGCATCAGTCAACAATATGGAGGGAATCCTGGGAGGATCAAACTCACTACTCTAGCAATATTTATTTTTAATTTTCATGTGAAAAGTTAAATCAGCATGAGTCCTTAAAAGAAGAATATACAACCAATGCATCTTCCTGTTAGTCATTTATGGAGCTGAAACATGGAACCTAACCTAGAGACAGACCTGGTAACTGAGAACTATGCAACATGCACATGAAAGAATCATGCCCAACCTTACATGGAGAGATAACAAGACAGCACAGTATATAAGGAAGAAAACAAGAGTCTGAGACATCATAGAAACAATTAAAAAAACTCAAACGGTAATGGGCAGGCTATGTTGCAAGAATGGCAGACAACCAATGGACATCACGTTTCACAACATGGATCCCCAGAGATCACATCTGAAAACAAGATTGACAGAATACTAGATGGAGAGATGAACTTGACAAATTCTGAAAATACTGGCTTTGCAACGACCATGATAGAGAATTCTGGTAAATCCTAGGGAAAGTCTAAAGATGGACGTTAAGACTGATGATGATGAAATGGAATTGCAAGAAGAAAATTTTTGGTGTATAGAAGTGCTGGTCCTCACGTTTGCTTGGCCAGCATTACACTACCTTTGCTAGGCTAACACAACCCTGTCTCCACTAGCAGCATTATTCCATATTTTACCTCAATACTTGCTAGTTACAAAGCTTAGTTAAACTCTTGAATTCATAGGCTGCTTTAAATTGACAGTGGAACTCTTCACTGAATCGAAAAATATAGTTGAACTCTTCTGTCAATTCAATTTTTTGAAAATAAAAAAATTCACATAATGGTCAAAGTTATTTTCCTTGAAAGTGTTATTCATTTCCCTTGTAAGAATTTAAGAGTTTACTGGCATAAAAGGACACTCCAGAAGATTAAACTTGTAAGATACAAAATAAGTGAAAATTTCTTGCTTACTTTTCAGCTATGAACAGAATGTTTGTTGATGATGATATCAGAGGTGAATGCATGAATTCTTATGCTGTACTCTTGATGCGTAAGTTACTCTTTGTTTTTCTTGACTAAATTTGGAGATAACAAATTGTTCTCTTGGGTTTTGCCATGTAATACTTCAATTATTTGGCATCAGAAAAATGTTTTACATAATTTGAGTCCATTAAACTTGTCTTGTTTGGTTTTAATTTTTATAAGATAATCTTGCTTGAAATTTATTTTGATCAATTCAAGAAAATTAAAAAGATTCAAACTTTTTTGTTTGTTTACTTATTGCTGTCTTCATTTATTTTAAAAATGAATGTTTACACACAGGAAGCTATTTATTATAATCGTGCATAATGGCATCAAATGATTATCATTATCAAAATGGTTTGATTCCAAGCACGTTATTTAAAATGAATTTTCATTTTTTTTTTTTTTCATTTGAAAATAAATTTCATATTTGAAAATTAATGTGAAGTTGTTTATAACGATGAATTCATAACAATAGATGTAAATTGTTCCGCTTTTTAAATCCATTACTCAATGATATCATCCAGTTATTGTTATCTAAAAGATGATCAAAGTGATCACAATAAGCGTCTTTCTCTGTGTTTTCTTTGCTATGATAAAATAAATGTGAATAATTTTGGCTTGTAGACAATCTAGAGAGTTATTTTAATTTTCAGAAATGCTTGTTAACCTTGCTAATCAAGACTACATTAAAATCATTGTCCATTTTATCTTTAATGTTTTGGATCAGATTTTTGAGAAAATCTTCTCCATTTGTTCGATATATGATGTATCTCTCCTTAATCTGGGATTGTGATTGTTCATTGATATTCTTTTGCAGAGGCCAAGTCATGTGCTGATGGCTTGTTCCAAGAAGTTCTCGGTCGCAAGGACAAAGCAGATTCTACACGAAATGCTCTCAGTGTGCTACAACGATTCAAATTCCTTTTCTACCTTCCACTAAATATTGAACGCAATATACAAAGAGTAAATATCCTTCTTTACTTTCTAGAAAATGAAGTTCCTCTTCATTTTGCTTCCTAAATTCTTCTTCATTTTGCTCCCTTGGTTCTTCTTCTGTTCTTTACAAAAGGACTGATGCATTTTTCAATCTTCAGATAAGAACAATCATCTGCCTATATTAGTGATTCTGAGCACATACCTCACAAGGGAGCAGATTCAGATATATTGGGAAGCAATTTGAAATTTGTGTATGAAGAGTGAAAAATGTTTTATGGTTCAAAACTGATTAATTCCTTTTCATACTATACTATCAATCCCTGATTGTACAATACTATCGATATCTGATTATGCAATACCATTCATTAATGATTTTACTATATAATCCACGGTAACTAATGCTCGACTAAATTTTAACAGACAAAAGCCACACCATCAAAGACATCCAAATCCTAAACCAAGTAAATGTAGGGAGCGACCATAGAATGGTAAGATGTAAGATGCAAATAAACACAAACAAAGAACGCAGGAAAATGTTCCACCCTAGACTGCAGCCACTAAACATACCAAATGAACTCAACCCAGCCTTCAAGCTAGAACTGAAAAACAGATTTGATATTCTTACCAACAAAAACGACACCAACGTCATCGAACTCCTCAACAAAATAACAACTTCTCTATTAGAAGCAGCCAATATGTTCAAACCAAGAAACACAGCGACCATTAGCAAAATCTCAGATGAAACCAGAAAACTGATTGAAAAGCGCAGAAACCCCATTTTGAAGGGGAATTTAAGAAAACAAACATTTTCCCTACTCACTGCGGGGAATGTGTGTGCCCAAAATTTTTATTTTTTTCTCTGAATGGTTAGGGCTGGACAAAGTCCGGATTCATAGATAGATATGAATATCAGAACACATAAATAACCTAAACCCAATTAGATAGATATGAATATCCGAACACATGAATAACCAATACCCAAATGAGTAACATAAAAATGCCAGAACACATGAATAACCTAAACCCAGCAACAGCATCTAAACTTGTGTTGTGGGTAACGGTGATCAATAAAGGTAAGATAAATTCTATACAGCAAAACTTTGTGAATATTATGCCTTGAGTGTCATTGTAGCACAAGCGGATTGAGAACTGGTTTTGCTGACAAGGAATTGATGAGATTCTTGATGCAAAAAAGAGGTTCTTTTTTTTTTTCCTTTTTCTTTTCATTATCTAAGAATGAACTAATTTTTCAAGAATATTGATAATTTGGCCACTTTTGATGTTTACCAAAAAATCTGCCAAATTCTTACAATTCTGTCACTGATGTTTTACTGTTTCTCTTTCTTCTTTGACAGGGGGATTATAACCTTGTGATCAGCGATTATGTGAGAGCTCGATCTCTTTTTGCTGACACCCAGGTGCCTATATTCAAAAAAGGTATTTTATTATTGTGCATCTCTTTTTCATTGTTACGCCTTTTGTTTGGGTTTTTCATAATGAAAGAGCTGCTTCCTAGTTTTATCATTCTATTACTAGTTTTACTATTGTTGCTTTTTATGATAAAAAAAAATAGTAGCAATCTAAGTCACTGAATTTGAAACTAGGATCTATCAGATAATGGTCCAGAGTCTGCAGTTGAAAATTTAAATTGATATCATGAATTTAAGATAAAGGTAACTGAGCTCCTTTTTTACTACTCATCTCTGGATGGGCTTTTTCCTTGTTGCATTATATAAAAATGATAAAACAAATCTGATTGAATGTTGAATGTGACATGAGAATTAACAAATCAAGTATTAAACCTCACATTGCAAGTCTTGTGGCAGAGAAACATCATCTATTGCTCAGTTATTGAAAAAGAAAACGATTATTGTACACAGACCTGTACCTTCATGCTACGATTCGAATAAATGTAATCCTTTTAAAATAAATATGATTTTTCAAAGTAAAGTTGCTTGGTACTGTAGTTCATCAGTTGGTTTAAAAAGTGCTGAAAATGAGGGTCTGCCGGAATTTTTCCTTTATAAAAGGGGTCCTTTTTAACTACAGATCTGAGCTATGGATCTCACCTTCTCCCTTGAATTTCAGTAATGATAATCATTTGAAAAAAGATATTGTCAAAAATTTAATGAGGTGGGTACAAAATTTTATATTTGAGGAGAATATATAAACATATTCTCCTCAACTATATATCAAAGAACAATTTTTTCCTACTTGTTGAAAGCACGTTTTTTTCGGGTCTGAATTTTTATCTTTTCAGTTATGGCTTTTTGTTAAGTTTAGGGTTGCCATGTGTTCATATTTTCCTCTGACATGTCTTTCATTGAGGTCTCAAGATCTTTATTGGGAAGGAACTTTGAGAATTCTTTAAGAATCTTAAATTCCAGCTTTAATCATTTTTTCCACAAAAAAACATGAAACTAATGATGGGAGAGAGAGAAGCCAGGATGCATGTATGGTGCTGTCAACTGGGTAGTTTTGAGGCTAGCATGTAATGTCATGTACTGCTTTTTCTTGTTCTTCGACCACACATTTTTTCATATTGCTACTACAGCCATAAATGAAATTTTCAAAAGATCTCATTTTCTATGGCTTTTGTACACTGCACCATTGTATTCTCGTGCTCTGCATTCAAGGCATTTTCCCCTACAATCTGGCTACAATCATTATATCATTTATGTGTGTTAGAATGACAGAACTGGGATCCTCCTCTTTTTCTGAATGGTGTTGACTGGGAACCTCCTCTTTTTTAGGTGAAAATGTGTAAAGTGATGCTTCCGTCAAATTCACAAAATAAATTAGCAATTTTGCAATATCATAACTTTTGAGTGATAACAAACATAGATATCAGAAGATTCAAATGTATTAGTTTTATGTTCTTCAAGATATGTTGAATATTTTCAGACATATTTGTAAAAATCCTTTTGCTGTACGTGGTTGATTTTATGTTAAGTATGGACCTATCAAAAATGACAATGTTTCTTTTGCATTCCAGTATATAAAGAAGTTGAGGAACGAGTTCATTCGTTCCGTAAGATGTTGCACCAGAAACTCCTGGAACTCCCAAATTCTCTTGAAGAACAGAAAAAATTAATCAGGTGACTTGGTTTACTCTTTTCTCTTATCCTGTCGAGCTGTGGTTCTCAGAATCCAAGGTCAAAATCCTCCTCCCCTTGCGATCGAAGGTTTCCTCAATTCCTTCAGCATTTTGAATCATCATCTAGTTAATTTTCTCTCTAACACCAATACAAAGTTAGGAGTTTTCCTACCATAACAAAAACAATCCTCAACAAAATGTAGGGTGTAAACCAATATGTAAAATCCACATTTCCCTACTGAAATTTGAACTCACAACTAACTGATTGCCAGGAGACTACTTACTGATTGAGTTAAATTGACATATTAACAAAAATTTATGGTACAGATATACACAGGATTATTTCAGTTCAATAAATAAATACATTTGTACAATATGTGTGTATATTTTTATAATTTGCTATATATACAATACAAAAGTTGTTGTAATCATCTTCAGTCAGAATAAAAGTTGGAGTGAAGTTTGACCCTGCAACAGCAAGTCTTGTACCATTATACTTTCCTTTGTATGTTCTTCTCCTGACTGAAATTCCTCCCCATATGAATTCTCCCTCCCCCCATCCAGGGAGCCAAGTGCCTCCTCATTTAAGTAATAAATATAGAAAATGAAAAAATGTTGTTTGATGTAGATGTTTACTAAAAGCAACAAAAAGCCAGTCATTTGAAATTTTAAAATCGGGAATGTTGAAAAGAAATGCTTATTAGTACCATTAATCTATTTGTGTCTCTAATTTCAACTTATTTATATTATTATATGTGTTTTTGGACTGTTGTCCTCATTTTCAACACACTTCAGCCGTTTTACCTTACAGCTCTCTTCAGGTTGGTGTCGTTAACTGGATGTGTTCTGAAATGTTAAAGCATGAGGACAGAATGTCCTCCGTCTAATTTCAGGTGGAAGCAATTTCCTAGTCAAAACAATGTTGCTGACCGTTTTTGATGTCAACTTTGTCAATGTCTGAAGTTGGTGTCACCATCTATATTATAATGATCTAATTTTTGTATGTTTTTCATAGGTTTGACACTGTAACACACTGAAAACAGCACATGGTGGTACAATTTTTGTTAGTGCAATACTGTTTAAATGCTTCAACTTGGAGAGTGAAGCAATTTCCAGTTCAATTGGGCCATTGATTTTCAAGTAATTAATTCAAGTATGAATTTGAACAAAAGAAATGTCCCACCAAGTGAGAAAACTCAGGAAGATAACTCTCAAGCACAGTTCTCTATTAGAAAATAAAGCAAATAATTGACATATGTAGAATGCAATGTTTATTTTACTGAAGATCACCATGTGGTATCTATGGATGCACATTGCATTTTATATATTGGTATATATGTGTATCTTTTAATGTGTGTTGTATATAGACCATATCATCTGAAATGATTTCCTTCCTTGCAGGTACCTGGTGAACCTTGAATCTGGAGGTGACCCTGCCTGGGAATGCTTGAATAATCAACAAAACTGGCTTATGACCATGTTGTCTCAATGTAGAGATAAACACATTACTGAAGGTTTGTCTTCTCTCTGCTAATATCAATAATTTACTGACTTGTTGAGTCACACCCTTTTCTATTAGTTTAACACAAGTTTACCCATGCCATCTGAAATGACAATAGTATTTAAATAATTATGCAATAACATTGTACTTGTAAAATATCAAAAAACATTCTGTTGCTCTGCCTTTTCTTGTTTACATTCAACCAAAAATAACCCGGATTTCTACATATTTGCAAAAAAAAAAAAAGAAGGAATTGGGGAGATTACTCTAGAATTAGCTATAAATAGTTATCTCCCTTGAAGAATGCAACTGTCAAAAACTAGGAAGCACTTGAAGAACACATACTTCTGCCAATGTCATTGTCAGAGGAAGTAATTGTTTCAAATTATGAGCACAGAAAATCTACCAAGTCATTTGGCACTCTGCAACTTCTGGATCTTCCTAAAGAGAATTTGAACTGCGGACGAGATTAAGGAGAACGTGATGAAGCAGCTGTTTGCAATCCTAGAAGAGAACTTTTCAAACTGTTCTGAAAATGAAAGGGATGCTAGAATAAGTGTGTATGGTCCCAAAGTGAGTACTTTGAAGTGGACTTAGGTGCCATTGCCTTTGGTAGGATTTATTTAATATTGAATCACTGGATACTTTCCAGGGATGTCATATATGAATGTTTGTGTAAGAATATATCAAGTGCAATAAAGATCATTGGAGACTGCATTTATTTCTTCTGATCTTTGGCACATGTTTGTAATGCCCAAGTTAAATCAATAAAGTCACTTACATAACACAGGCAGAAGCCACAATTACAAAATGTATTTATCTATTGAGTTCATATAATTATGAAGATCTTGAAACAAAGTTTTTATTTTTGATTTAAAACTTTCCAAAGTGGGCGTGTTCCAGATCTCATAGGGTAACAGATTCCAAAGTCTGGGTGCTACATAGCTAAAACTCCTTCACCCATGAGTAGTGTTCGTAAAAACATTTTTCAAAGTTAAATCATCTAAATCTCTGGATGTTAATCAGAGCATGGAGAGTCCACTGGTTTACCTGCAAATTTTCTGCATTAATTGGTTTCTCATTTCATTGTATTTTATTTCTGTTGCATTGCAGGCAAGAAAAATAAAAAACATGAAGTAGACTCTCCAATTCAGAGGAAGAATTGTCCAATGTCCCCACGCCAAACAGGATACACTCCAGGCAAGTGACTTCTTGTTTATTAATTTTTGACTGTTATTTTTTTAAAATCTTAATTTTAGTGACTTTCACTGCATTACATTTTAATTATTGAAACTAGTTTCATGACATGTTTTTCTCCTGCTCTAAATACCATATTGCTGTCACCTTTCATTTAATCTTTTTATTTTTATATATTGTATGCTATCTACCAAAAATGAATAATGGTAAAGTTCTTTATATCTTATACATATCAAAGCCATATATGCAAATCATTATGCTAATTAGTTGTATGTTTTGTCCGATTCCTGTTATAACCTAAATGGATTGGTCCTTGTGAAATAGATGAAGAAAGCTAAAAAAAACAGTTGAAGGGTTGTAATAAAATGAGATAGGGTGTTGCCATGACAATAGACAAGGTCAGAGAGTTGATGGATTGAAGAAAAAGGAATCTCATTGAATCAGTCTTCACTCTCCTTTCTTTCATCTACGTGTATCCAATTTAGTGACTTGTTGCATACAACATATCTCGATACATTTCTTGCCAAAAACTCACTAGAATAGCCCGAAATAGTCAAAGTAAAAATAATAAAAATGATTTTTTATAATCTCAGCACACACCAAAAAAAGAATTTATTGAAAATACTTTTGTAATAAAGTCAAAATTGTTCAAAATCTAAGTACATTACAATACAGTAACAGGTTAGATTAGGTCTAAGGCCTTTGATCTGGTCTTTTGACTCTGCCTTTATTTATTACTTTTAATATAATTTATCGGCACATTTGACATTGGTGAAGATAACCAAACCGAAGATTTCATGTCCAAATGCTTTTTTTAAAAGCCAGATTTGTCAAATTCAGCATATTTTTTCCCCATTTTTTTCAACATTTAGAATAGCTTGAGTTGAGATTTTAAAATATCTGAGTTATTAAAAATAAATTTCCTTATAAATTAGATCTATGCTCTTCAGTGACTATCCATACTTGAATAACCTCGTCATTTTTTACTGGTATATGCTAGTTTGTATATTTTTTTGTGCATATATGGTAGTGTGTGTATGCATTTGATATATATATATATATAATCACTGAAGAATATTGCATAAATTACATTAATAGATATTAGGAAATGTGTGACTGAAGTGAAACAAAAAGAAAAAAATTTTGAAAAAGTTTTTAATACGTCTTACAGACTATATATCTTAAATTACTATGTCTTTGATGTCTGCTGTTTGATAAGCCTGGTCCCACAAGGTCTGGATTTAAGAAATTCATTTTACTTAGTTAATGGGGTTCTGTCACCTATTTTCAATGTTATACATTCTTTCTCATTACAGCCAAAACGTCCGGACAAAATTCTAGCCAAGATCAATCAGCAGGTAAGTGTAAGTCAGTGTTTTCCGAAGTATACACTGTGGTCCCTGCAGTAAACTCCCATGGGCCACGCAAGGTATTCATAAATTCAAGTAATGCCAAGCTGGGTTTTTGGCAAAAGTCGTGATAAAATGCAAGTATCAGGCAAAAGTCAGGTAAAACAGGGAATAAGGATGGTTGCCTCCTGTTTGATTCTAAGATTTGAGAATACCACTTTCTGTAGCATTTATCAACTTTAAGAAGGCCTTCAACTTGGTGGAAATTCCTAAGGTCATTGATGCTATTCACTCTACAAGGTGTAGACTTTATATGTCATATGTATTGCAACATATATACCATCGCAGCAGCTCATTTATCAGGCTACATAAAGACTTGTAGCCCTTTTAGCTCCAAAAAAGGGGTAAGACAAAGTGATACTAGCTCACCCAAACTATCTACAGTCTGCTTTGAGATGATCTTCCAAAACATCAACTGAGAAAATGGTGGAATCAGAATAGATGGCAAATACCTAGGCAACCTCAGATTTGTAGACGACATTGTCATTTTTGCTGAGAACCTTCAGGACCTCCAGATGATGCTAAATGTTCTGAAAGAAGAAAGTTGGCCTTCACATAAACTTTGGTAAAACAAAAGTCATGTACAACAAACATATCGGAAATAAACTAACGTCGTTCAAAATTGAAAATGCAAAGCTGGTAATTGTTGTGTAGGCAAATGGTTGTTTTGTTGCGATAATGGGTGACAACTATTGGACATCACAATTCACAACATGGATCCCTAGAGATCACATGCGAAACCAGGGCTGGCACAATATAAGATGGCATGACAAACTAGATAGGTTCAGAAAGTACTGGCTCTATGGCGCTCTCTGGCGAATCTTAGGGAAGGTCAATGACAGATGCTAAAAGGCTACTGATGATGATAAAACAATGGACTCGCCCCCTCCTACAAATAATTATAATTATTTAAAGTGAAAACAAATATATAACATTGGTATCAATTCAATTTATATAACTCATTATTTTTTCACTTAACTAACCTAACCACATGAGTGTGAATGAAGTTTAGAGCCACCCTCTGGCATTGAGGGTTCAATTCTGACCTGGACCTTATTCTTTATAGTATAAAGTAGTAGCAAAAACTAATGATGATTTACAAAACTTCATCTAATAAAATAGAAATAAAAATAACACATTATTATTTACCCATAATAAGTTATTTATTGACTGTGATTAACAAAGGAGGTAACCTCTAAATATGAGTGGCTTACAGATGAGGAATGAGTACCTAATCCACTAATCTTTTGTTTGAAAGCATTTAAAATTCTTTTTTCCTTTTTCTAAATTTCAGTTATGCGTTTCAAGACCCCCCAGAAAGTTTTATTTATTGAGGAACTGAATGATATTGTAACTGAGAACTTCCCAGATTTCTGGAAGCTTGGCCATGCTTATTTTGCAGGCAGTCTACTTCACAAAGAAGTAAGTACAAAATATTTAGTTCATCTAATATATTTAATTCATCCAATATTTTTATAAACTTCAACCTTAATGTAATATAGAATCAATTCTTTGGCTTTAGTAATTTTGCTTTGCTAAGCAGTGGTATAGATTGCGTCATCCATTGTATTCAAGCTGGAAGCTAGTAAAGTATCTTAACTTTACACAGTAATAAACATATAGATAGTTGGAGGTTTCAGTGCTGGAGTCCACATTGGCCAACCATGAGACCATTGGGTTGAAATTGCCAGCGGTGACATTTTTTATGGCCTGCAGCCTGTGTAGGCATTTATTTAGAATCTTACATAATTTTTCTCCAAAAGTCAATTTCCTTATTTATGAAATGAATGTATGACCCAGATGAAGATGAAAAATGTCTCTTGTTGCCCGCCAGATCAAAAAAATTGCATATGCTGGCTGTAGACCCCACTTTAAAAATGATTAATTTACAAATCTATCTATATAATGAGCGGTGTAATATTTTTTGTTTGTCTCTCTGTCTGTAACAGTAGACATTTCCATTAAAAGGTAACAATTTTGCTGGTAAAAATTTTTCCAACCCCCCCATTTGAAACAGTGAACTCTTCCATGTAAACCAGTTCAGTAGTTTCTTTTCTTTAAAAGAATCAATTCTTAGAAATTTAAAGATATCCATGAATTTTTTCAAGTAGATTAATTAGTACAAAAAAAGCCCTAGAAAGAGAGCATGGTTGTTTTATATACAAGATCTATCCAGTCTGTCTGGGAAGTATGCATTTAATATTAATTAAGAAATAGCTTACCTAAGGCATGAGTAACTTTGTCCCCTTCAAAAGACTTCTCTTAAGATATCACACACTTATGCCAGCATCACATGTTTGGGATTGTCATCCGGTGTCTTATCATATTCTCCTTAATCTTGTCCATGGTCTGGAATCTCCTCCCTTTCAACAGCTGAAAGCCAAATGTTGCAAGAAGCCTAATGTAGACTATACAGAGACCGACAGACCTGTGTGATGAAATGTTTTGCAAAATAAACCTGCACAAGGTGTGAAGAATGTGCAGGTACACAAGCTCACTCGATGGTGTTTCACTGCTAACTGAGTAACCCCACAGAGAGTGTCTTTTCATGCATGTGCTGTAAGGTCCCCACTCATTGGTTACCAAGTTACATCAAGGCTGTGCAAACGATTCTCAAGATATTCAAAATGTCTGGATACTCTCTGGACAGATCTCGTACATGGTTGACAATCAACCTGTTGTTTTTAAAACTTATCTGAAAAATAAAACTTTGACAAAGGCTCACTTCTCCATATAAGCTTGTAACCAATGCTAAATTAGGAACTCTCTACCAGAACTATCAACATAGGTTTCTTCAGTATTCAAGTGGCTCCTGCAAGCTGGGTGGTTAGATAAGTATGTATGTACATATCAATGCACACAGGCCAATGTAGCTAAAGGACTGAAATTTTCAACATTTACTCCTTATTATGTCTAGAAAAGACATTTTTTTTTATAAGATTGCCTCCTAAATAGGTTATAGTAGGGGCAGGGTTCAATTTGCTGTGTAAGTTTATGCTAAATCGATCCTTTATTTTTTTGTCTGGTATTCATGTTTGTTTTTGGAAAATTCAGACCTTTTTAGTGCACACTGCCCAACAAAAGGTGAGAGAAGTAACTTATTCATTGATCTCCCTCTTTTCCAATTTTTAATTGATCACCCTCAACACAGCATACTGCTAAATGATGTTGGTCACATGATGGTTTCTATTGAGTTTTTTTTAGGTAATACTTGCTAAATAAATTGGTTGAGAACTTAGGATTGAAAGAATTGATTTCTTAAATTCAAATTCTTTATTTTCCTTCAATTCCTTCATCAGTGATATGATACCTAAAATTTCTGAGATTATAGTCCTATTTTCTCCTTCTTGGCTTTGCCTCCAGGTACTAATATCTACCATGATTATTTATTCATGACTTTTTCTGAGTATTTTTGGAGTGTATGATTATTTTTCTATTTGTGAACCTGTCTGTTGATATTTGATATTTTATATCTCTGCCAACAAAGAATGAACAGGGTAATTTTGGAACACTGCAAATACTGTATTTTCCTTCTTATGACAAGGAGCAACAAAGAAACTATATTATACTAATGTAACTCTTTTGGTATGAATTGTAAACTTGTTACAAATATATACACGCAGATAGATATCAGAAACCATCAACCAAAATTGTTACCAGAACTTTCTTCAGTTTTCAAGTTGGTTTAGCTATTGGCTGTGTATGTATCATATGTACAGTTCACAGTAATGAAGCTAGAGAGATGAAAATTGAAGTATCTACTCCTCTTTATTGTGTCTAGAAATTTTGTTGTTTGGGAGGGGGGGGGTCAGTTTACAATGTTCATGTTTGGTTTTCGAAATTTTAGACTTTTCCTATTCCTATGGCATGTGACTGTTTCTCAAACATTCTAAATGTTTTATTGCAGACTGGAGACAAACCATTCAAAATAGATTCCAACAAACATACCCAGTTCAAGGTGAGAGGGCTTCTTTTTCAGTACTTTTCCTTTTTTTGTGTTTCTCTGTAAGGGGGCCAATAATATATCTTTATGATCAGCCATTTTTGTTTTTCATTATCATTATAAAGAGAATAATCAAAGATTTCTTTAGTAACTCAAACAAACGTTCATCTGTTGTATCTTTAAATCCATTGGAGATTGCTTGAGAATAGTTTTATTCACTGTGTCCATTTTATATATATTCCTATGGCTGATCATTATCTTTTACGGTTACAGCAAATGATCTCTGAGGTGATCAACTTCTTCACGAATTTGGTGCGGGCGACTTTTCTACCCGAGTCCCTTGAAAACCTTCCTCACCAAGAACGTGAAAAGTACGGCATATGGCTAGAGAGTAAACAAGATTTACCTTTTGCTTGGTTGCCTCACTGTGTTCGTTGTGTCAGGTGAGTTGGAATCCATAGATATTTTCATTTTTGTGATTTTCAGATATTCTTAACAGATGTTCTTTTGAATCTTATTTACACTGCACGCTGGAAATTGGATGTTACAAAAAGAATGAAAATATTTCTGAAAAGTGGTTTAATATCTGAGAAAAGGAATATATATATATACTGTGGATTCTGGTTAATTGGATAACATTGTTTGGACCCAATAACCAGCTGGTCTGATTAACCAAATAACAATTTCTTTTTATGCACAAAACACCAAAAAATTCTTGAATTCAACAGGAACAACTTGCATACAAGCCATAACAATTTAAGTCCTTTTTTACACCTACTTATTCTTCCTTTTTGAAATTCCACTTTTAACTCTAGTCACAAGCTAAAGATATTTGAAAGATAGTTGTTTTAAGAACTCAAAAACTTATTTTCAGTTATTCCCTCAGATTTTATTTTGAAAATGTTAATTCTGTAACACTACTGCTTGGCCCAAATGAACAGTATTGGTTCTTGAAAAAAGCCGATTAACACTGATTGCATACATTTGAATCAGTTATTATGAAATTAGTCCTATTGTACAACTGGTCCTAATAGCTAGAAATCCATTGTATATTCTAATAATTACCTGTGAAAATGTTCAGATATATATGAATTTTCATATTTCAAAGAGGTTTTCCAATTAATCATTAAATGATTTATATTGAGTTACATGAATGCAAAATGAACAAAAAGTAACTTTAAAACTCATCTGGGACTACTTGTGTGTTCCTTCTTCCTCCCCTTCTGCCTTCAGAGGTGGGCATGAATAACGGCCTGGTCTTGTCTAAGATAAAATCAGGCAAAAGGGCTATTATAAATTATATAAGAAGGGAATCCTTCCACCACCACAAGTGAAAAGACAGACTAATGGATTGACTTATATATGATCACTTCAGAAAATTATGTAAAAGCAGGATTATGTAGATTTTGATTTCTTTGTCAAATGTTACTTTTATTTTGATTGCAGATGAGAGAATATATTGTCTAAATGTTTGTCTCTTTTCAGGTCTTGTGTCAGCTCCGTATCGAGTCTTGATCTTCCGAGTGACTCTACAGAGTTGATCCAAGAATTAGCCTTTGACATGCGTACACACTGCATGTTCACTCTACTCAAACAAGCCATTTCAGGTAAATTGATCAAATTTTGTGCTTGTTATTATTACAAGGGCTATCTAAACAGTAAAACACAATCAAGTTTAATCAACTTCATTACCAGCACAGCCAACTCATTTTCTTGTGTATCCTTTCCTGTGTAAAAGTCTAATGATGAAAAAGGCTAAAAAAAATTTGACAATTTGTTTTTAGTAGCCCACTCTTGACCTATGAATGTCTTTAGGCCAATATTTAGTCCCCTGAAAGAAAATTGCTATAGAAAATAATTTTATGAAGGAAAGTGTATTAAATTACACATGAAAACTCTCTAGATAAGAGATGCGCTTCCAGTTTGTTTCATTTGTAAAAATAGATTTGTATTACAATGCCAATATACTCTCATTTATCCTATTTTTCCAATTGTACCAAAATGGGTTGAATAATCTGACTTCTGGCATAAATGGATTAATTACTTCTTTTCAAAGAAGTATATTTTGCATTTACAAAGTAACACAAATTTGCTATCACTTTCGTGTTGTTGTTGGGGGCAGGGCTCAATATGACTTGATACTGTTCATCTGGTTCAAAATGGTCTTAATATCCTTAAAGGCAGCCATGCTGTAACAGATTGCACCCAAAATCCTCTAATATACTGTTTTTATGCAAAACTAGAAAGTAAACAAGGTAAGATGATTGGAGGGGGTGTTGAGACAATTTTCTTTTCTGGTGAATCACAAAATAATTTTGTTCCCAGGCATTCTATTGACCACAAGAAGATCAGGGTACTTGTTTCTTTATCTATAGATCATTAAATCGGCCGTCAAAATCAGTTTTCCAATACAATACATTAATATAGTCTCTATATTTCAGTTTGAAACATAAAAAATTTTGGAAAAATAATTTTATGCATTCACTCTTCAATATTTGTCTCAATAAAAAAACCAAATCTTGAATTTCCTTGATTTTCACTTGTTTTTTTTTGTTTTTTTTTCAGATGTAAAATCTTTGCATTCAAAAGAAACCTGGGCTGTGGAATCAGACGATGAATACGGAGGAACGACTAAACTGGTCAGTTTTCTTAGTTATCTCCCTTTATCTAGTTTTCTCTCTACAATTACCAACCAATTATTTTTATTGAATTTGACTAGTTTTTACCATCATCTTAATTTTAGTTGTTTCTAATTGATTCGGCCATTGTTTCTACAGCAATGAATAAAAGGATGATTGGAAGATATTTTGTTGCCATGGAAACAATGGTCTGTATTGAAAGTTGTATAAAAACAACTAAAATTAAGATGATGGTAAAAACTAGTGAAATTTATTAAAAGTAATGTGTTACAGTGTTTCATTGGATGATAAAAAAAATTGATTTATGAATCAATTCCTGGCAATGTGGATAATGCCTTATATCAACCAACAATACAACAAAATGCAACCCCCTATGTATCTGAACTTTTGCCCTGCTCTCTCTCTCTCTCACACACACTCTCACTCACTCTCTCTCTCTTCAATGAGTAGTGAAATTGTTTGTTTTTTTTAACCCCCCTCCAAGTTTTCAATGGATTGTTCAATTTATAATATAAGTTTACACTAAATTTACAGAAAATGAAAATAGGTTGTGGTGATCCATAATTTCCCTCAGAATCTTAGTTTCACTTACCTTTTTTTTCTCTTTTTTCTACAGCCTGCTCTGTTTGAGAATATTGTCAATGAAACCATCCAGCATCTACATGAAGTGGTCATCCAAAATCGCAGTGGAGAATGTGAGGTAAATTCTTGAAACATACACAGATATTGTCTGAAACTTGTTTGACTGGGTGTTTTAATCATTGTATCACACTCGTCACTGGTTGATCCATGCCAGCCATCGCCCTTCTCACATGTAAAAGATCAAGGATGAAGAAGAGGACTTTAAGCAAAGTGTTTCTAGGAATCGGGTGCTAAGGTAACAGGCAAAAAAAAAAGGAATAGGACCTGCAAACAGGAACAATATCACTTGTTTAGAATACAGCTATGCGTTCATTTCTGTAGGTTTATATTAACGTTTCCAAAATCAGGGGCAAGGTGATACATTCTCAAGTCTATCGTCAATTAAAAATCAACTTGTGAAACCAAAGGCAAGAGTTTGTCTTGAAGGAGATGCAAAGTTAAGTCAATACTGGGCCAAGGGTTTTGTCAAGCCTGTAACCAAGGAGTAAAAATTGAATTTCTAACTGAGGTTTCTGTCAATCACTCTCTCTGGGGTAAATTTCCTAAGTCGTGGTCTCAGGTTTCACGCTCAGGTTGCAAAGCCTCTCCATTCATCATAGCTATCATTCAACTTTTCCATTTGCACCCAAGAACCATACATCAAATTCTTTTATCATTTTTGGGTTTGATGTGGTATGGGACATAATTAATTACCTATCATGTCAGATCAATCAATCTCCCACTCCTAGGTGAGGGGTTTCCCAATTTGAAATTCAATCCCAGCATTTTCCTCTTACCCATTTTCATTCCTGAGGCCCTTTTGTTGATTCAATTCCTCACCCTATCCTAAGAGAGGCAGGAATACCATTCTTATGTAATTTCCCATGACCAATCTTTAGTCGCCAAGTGACCTCATTAATTGGAGTCATAATGGCAATTAATTACAGTTTCTCATCTTGTGCACCTTAATTGGAGTGCACTAGCCCAGTTTGAGATTTTGGCTTCTTCAGTTTTTAAGTTGCTCTGGCTCTCTATGTATGTATGTATGTATGTATGAATGCATACTGGCTGCTCCAATGGAGCTAGAAGGCTGAAAATTTAAATATTTACTCCTTATGTCTAGAAGAAAAAGTTTTTTTGTTTTTGCAAAATTTCACCCCCAAAATAGCTTTTTAATGGGTCAATTTGCAATGTAAGTTTTTGTTAAATTAATCCCTTTGTTTGTTTCCGACAACATTCACCTGTATTTTTTTTTAAATCTTTTATTTTTTTGTGGTCACTTATTCACTGATCACTCATCTTTCCAATTGTTTTAATTGATCACCTCCAACATGGCATGCTGCCAAAAGATGTTGGTAGCATGATGGTTTCTACTGAGTGACCAACCAAACCTGTTATTTCTATTCTTTTCAGCCTTGGCTGTTATAACCATAGTCCAGTTTGATGAATATAAATCAGTTAACTGACTTGTTCTTCATTTTTCAGATCTTCAGCCAACGCGTAACTCAGAAGGAAGCTACCATTCTATGCATTCAGCTTCTACAAGCTTTTGCCGTGTGTCTTCAAAAACTGGCCTTTATGCAGCACCACACTGGAGTAGATTCCAACAAGTCAGTTCTGCATAATTCTTCTTGATTTTACATATTTCTTGGCATTGAGGACTCTCCGGCCTCAAGGACACTGCAATTTTGATTTCAAATTTTGGGGTTCAAAAAAAAAAAAGAACAATAGTAATCTCTGACCTGTAGTACACAGGGTAAATTTTCGAGACGTATTTCAGAGAAAAAAAAATAATGTTTTTGATGCCGGAAAATACAATATATAAAATGACCAATTTGGATAAAAAATAATCTCAATGCTTGTATCTTTCATGTTCAATTGAATATCAAGAAATTTTACTGCTTTGATATCATGAATTCTTACAAGTTTAGACCAGAGAAAATGTTTTCTCTCTCTCTAATTATGGCAGTAATTTTTCTTGTCTTCCGTGGATTTGTGCTAATCCAGAGGCTTCCTTGTATTATGATCACAGATAATGTTATCTGTTATCAAAAATATCTATTTATGATTTCACACTTTTTTGTTCTAGTAGTTGAAAAGTCCAACAACCCAGAGTGTTGTGAAGAAAGAAAGTGATTTTAGTGAAAATGCTTTGTCTGAAAATTGAAAAAAAATGAAATAAAACGGTTTCATTCTTTTTCAGATCTGATCCATTATCTGACTCAGATGAAGCCATCCCTCAATTGGTAAGTGCTTATGGATACAAAACTTCCTTGTATAAGTCTTTTGTTTCCATCTTTCAGACGTACAAATATCTTTTGTCATTTCTACAATGGAGTTTAGATAGTGTTTCTCTGAATTTTTAAAATGAGGTATTATTATTATTTCTATTATAATTTTCGGACTATCCTCATCTTGGTTGTTTTTCATACAACGTTTCGGCCATTGCACTCTACGGGCTTCATTAGGTATCATCTGGTAGGTGTGGGGAAATAACGAACTGAACCCTTTATTTATGGGGATATATTGAACGCACTCCACTCAAATAATAATAGGAGTTTAGATATTTTAAACATTTTTTACTGCAACAAAATACTGCCAAGAGGTTTTCATTTATTAATGAGCTGAAAAAAATCATACACACTAATATATATATATAATATATATATATATAGTCTAGAAAGCTTTACAGTTTCAAACACTGAACATTAAAAAACTTTTTCAAAAAGATTTTTCTGTGTCACCTCAGTCACTTATTTCCCAATATCTTTTAATGTAATTCACATCATTTACTTGAGTATTTTTTCCTTTGTTTAAGATATACTTTGTTATTATGGTATTATGTGCAAATTTTCTCTTGTTGTGATCATCAGTTATTTACCATGTAACAGTTTTAGGGATTTTAAAACAAAACAGTTATATTAATATGGCACCCCAGCAGTGTTGATCAAATACCACCTCCCTTTCAGCTATGATTTTGATATATAGCTTATGTCATACATATAGTTTATTTTATATAGGGTATTATCATAATTTGTTCTGTAAAGAACCTTTGAATTTCAATTTTGTACTATTTGGAAGTAAAAGAAAACTGTTTCTGTCAGATTAAAAATTATCATTACTTAGTTTAAACTCAATTTTACAATTCCATCCTCTGTGTTATTTACTGTTGGGCCACCTGCACCTCTGAAAAAAATGTTGAGAAATTAAATCTTAGCTATACATTTTACAGAGTATAAGTTGGGAGAATTGTAATCAACACGTATAATGATCAGCAATGTTCAGGTGTCTCCTGTCATGCTAAGGGATGCAACTGACATGGGGAAAAACAGAATTTCATTCATGCAACTGATATAAAAAAAAAAAGAAGAATTTTGTTCATGTGAATGACGTAGTAAAATAGAATTTCATTCGTATAACTGATGTAAAAAAAAAAAGAATTTCATTCATGTGATTGATATATCAAAATAGAATTTCATTCATTTAATTGACATAAGAAATTGAATTTATGTTCTAATGACATAATGAAAATGCTGAATGTAAAAAATAATATGAAAATAGAAAAAGAAATAAAAATGAAAAAAATCCGTTTATGGTCAACAGAACATTATTCTCCAATTTCGCTGCAATGCAAGTCTCTATTATCCATGTCTATAAAATGCGATGTGTATCCATGTATTTCATTCATGACGTCATTTTTGACAGTACGGATGAATGAGTCTCAATTGTAAACCCCAAAAGAAGGGGAATTATTTGAAAGATCATGCTAGTTACTGAGATGACAGAAAAGAGGATTATAATTTTATTTTTGCCATCATAGAAACCTTGATAAAACAGTGAAACATTTTGTTTTCTTTTCTAGGACAAACGTTTAATCATAATGCTGAGCAATTGTAACCATACATGTCAACGAGTGATACCAAGGTTGATTGAAAACCTTGATAAGCATGGATATGTGGAAATAGATAAATGCCTTGAGGTAAGAATAATTCTCTATTCAAGATATTTCTTAACAACTTCTATAATGTCTGTAATACTACTCCTGTCCCATAATAGTTGTGACATTTGCATATGAAAAATCATTACTTAATGTAGCAAATATTATGGGACAGGTATAGTATGTTCTTTTTCTCTCTCTTTTTGACATCTGCAACTTTGGAAGCTCCAGAAATTTTGGTGATTTTTTTTTTTTTAAATTTTTCAAATTTCAAAATGATTTTGCAAACTGCTAAACAAATAATAATTGGTTGGAGCAAGATCAAGAGAGTATGGTGGAAGAATCATTTTTTTCTTAGTTGAATGTCTCTGCAATGTCTTTTGTTACTCAAGCAGTTGGAGGTCATCTATTATCGTTATGAAGAATGACCCCTTTTCTGTTCACTAATGATGGGAGTTTTCTCTCCAATTCTGTTATCAAATAACAAAGTTTATGGCAGTCAACTTCTGTATCGGCTGGTTTTATGAAAGTTTGTAATGGATGATTCCTTGCATATCCCACTGAACACTCAACAATATTCTTGTCTGAATTCCGATTGACTTGATGAATCAATCATTATGTATGATGTGGTTGGACTATTTTCCTTGTTGATTTGTTCATTTATTCACAATATTTGATCTGTGTACCCTCTGGCTTTCCTCAAGTGTTCTTTGTCCTATAATTTGGAAGAATTAAACCATTGTGTTCTTTTATCATTCATTGTTTATTTCTAAAATTTAACATTACTGGATTTATTACGAAAAATATTTCAAGATGTGCACTAAATTGAATAGTGCTAAGCAGGGTGTTATTGTATATAATTGCTTCCTGAAATTCTATCCTCACAATACAAATCAAAATAAACATATCTAGAGAAAAAAAACAACGCTCTCACTTGATTGGAATGTTAATTTGAACAGTTTCATGATAGATTTGTGTTTTGTTTTAAAGGTGTCTCAGGCCAAGTATCAGGAATTGGACCACAGATTGTTTGAAGCCTACATTGAAGAGAAATCCAATCCTATTGTTGGTGTCATGGAACAGAATATGTACCGTGGCTGTTTTGATTGGAATTCTTGTGGGAGACCAATAGGTAAGTATTTGTTTCTATTCTTGTTTCTTTGATTAGTCATTTTAGTGGAAATATGGTTTATCAAGTTTGAATCTATGAATAGGTTTTTAGGATGACTCCTGCATGCCCAAGGCAGTGTTCTACCAAGAACCCACCCATTGCCACATATCTCAGGGGAGGTCAATACAAGAGATACAAGCATGTCCTGAAGACAATCCTCAAGGCCTGTATACATTGTCACCGGGGACTGGGAGGCCAGGGCTATGATCAGAGCCGGGTGCTAGAAGATCTGTTACTGCAGCCTGGAGCACTTCAAGAGACAAAGGGAGGAGGAAAGTTGGTAACCCCCAACTGTATGTTTTGACATGGTAAAAGATCAGTCACGACAGAGTCTACTTCATCTGCCCAGACCATGAAATTTTGCTGATTTGAAAGAGACACTTTCTATGTGTTACCATTTACACCTTGTTCTGGTGTCAAAGGAACTTTTGTATTCGATCTTTTTATAAAATAAAATGGAAAAGAAAAAAAACAAAAAAAACGCCATAACAATATAAATTGTAAGATTATAATATATTTATTTATTTATTTATTCATTCACAAGATTTCAAAAACATTTGTGAACAATAACAATATGAAATGTTATGTTATAATATATTTCTTTAAATATTTATACAAGATTACTTATAAAATTATGATATGCAAGATTTATTTGTTTAATTTTTTATTTACTGTATTATAATTATTTATGTAGATAATGACGACTTCTTATTGTCTGAATAAATTCTGCAAATGTACCATTTCTACCCATTCATTCTGGGTAAATGTCTTTAATCTTTTTTTGATGCTTTGATACAGTCTTGGTATTCTTATCTATGTGGAGGTATGAGTGGCATAGCACTCAGACGATGCAATCTGCAAGCCAAGACTGTTTATGTTACTTCCATACAAATCCATTTGGGAAAGGCATGAATCCATTTCTTTGTCTATGGGTGGAATAGCTAGGTAAACTGAGCTCCCTAGTCTTAGGAAGGCTATCTCTGATTCCAAGCCAGTGAATAGAGCCCCCACAAGGCGGTTGAATGCCAACTTAGCCTTTGGGCAGCTTCTTCAGCCAAGCTGATGCTTAGCGTATTTCTCTCCCCTCTTCTTTGGACTACATCAGCAAGGCTGAGATGGGCATTCTGTCAAATGGGCATCTCAGGATCTCCATCCACATATTCTTGTCTCTGACTTGGGGAAGTTCTGAACAAGAGATTTGAATAAGTAACAACATTTGTGCTTATAAGTTTATTGAATGAATGAAATATTTTTCACTATTTAATGTTATCTCTTTGTTAGTATCAAATAATGTAGCTTGGCAAACAACTCCCACTTAGTGAATTATAAAAATAAGGGTAACAAATTATAAAGATTAATTCATTGACTATAATGAATTGTTTACTGCGGATGATAGTCTAATCCAATAAATGAATTTATCTACGGATTGTCAACAAAAACATGACAAAAACCAAACTCTTATAGGTATATGTTCCATAAGCCATTCAACGTGCCTTGTGTGTTTTGGTATTTGGTTTTAATGCTGGATCAGTTGCCTTCGATGTTGTTTGTATGCACTGAGGTATAATTTGGATCAATGGAGCTAAAATATGATTTACTGCCAAATGATTCTGTTGCCCATTGTATGCTTTCCATCCATCTGTAATTATTCTGGGGGTGATCTTTCTTTCTTTTTTTTTTATGTTTGTAAATTCAAGAATAATTCAAATCACCAAACTGAGGTTTGCGTCCCCATTAATCAACATAAAACGAAAGTTTGCTGAGACTTGTGAAATTGTCAATATCTTAGTAGAAATCGAACATTTTTACAAAGAAATATGACATGAAAATTTGGTGATAAAAATTCTCTCTATATTTTCTCTTCAGGTGTAAGAAATTATTTGAAAGAAGTGTTGATGGGAATGATTGAAGTCCATTCAGAGGTGTGTATTTTTTGTCAATTATTCTCAGACCCTTCAGTTTGATATTTGCTTATGAATTGGGCTTTCTTTTACTGTTGTGTTATTTTGGTGATCTGACTCCTACATTTTGCTGGAATTTCTTTTTCTCTTTCTGAGACCTATGCTAGTTGCATTTCTTATGTGGAAACCAGTGTTCCCTCTAGACTGCACAGCCACTCAAAAGAAGATATTTTGCCTTGCCTTAAAATTTCTATGCTGCACACAATGCGGGATTAAATTATAAATGAAGATCAATCCAGAATAAGTAATTTCTCTTATTATTCACTTTTTATTAAAAGTAACAGTTTTTCATGAACTTTTCACAAAATCCAATGATTGTCTCAAAAGTGAAACATTCCCTTCACACTCCTTTTCTCCAGTTGTTCACTTCAGGCATTTTCACTCCTGAATACAAACCATATCTGGTTTTGGTGGTATCCATAGAAACCACTTGCAATAAAGTTGCCAAAAAATGCAAAATATATTGTAAACATAATCGTATTGAGAATGAAGTTGTGATAAATTGTAATAATTATTATTCAGAACCATATAACAGTAATTCTTATGAATTGTAATAAAAGAAAAGATTTCCCTTCTCCAAATTTGTCTACAGATTTTTAAGAATCACCTGCCAGGCCTCTTGGGGATTCATAAGTCTATACCTGGTTATAATGGTATCAAAATTTGTTCAATATTTGCCAACTACAAAGCATGCTGCTGCTATATGGAAGCCACCATGTTGTTCATGCAGATTCAATAGTATATACTCCTTTACAGCCAATTGGTATTATTCAGTTGTAAACAAAAGCGTAGGTTTTGCCAATCTCTCTGAACAATTAAATATGTTATTATCCATGCAATATAGATGTATTACAAAAGTGGCTTTAGGAAACAAAAGCTTTCATTTGCCGCTATCCAAAACAGACTGGTTTAAACACTGTGGCTGAGTTTAGATTATTCTTGTATTCTCCACCCAGCCCTTACTGTTCATAGTAGAAACACATAATTTTGTTGTACATTCACTCCTCTCAATGAGAAGGAAAATTTTTTTTTTCTCTTTTTACATTTCCCACTAAAATGGGTTTTTAGAGTGGGGTTCAATTTACAACATAATTTTATGCCAAATTAGCTCTTTAGTTTGTGTCCAGAAGCATTGATGCTTATTTTTTTGAAAATTTGGACTTTGAAGTGACCACATTCCTCCCATAAGGCAAGAAAAGTGATTTATTCATTGATCATATCCTTTTCCAATTTTTCAATTGATCACCCCCAATGTGGTATGCTGCCTAAAGACTTTGGTCATGAGACACTTTCTATTAAGTGACTAACCAGACCAGTTCAATTGTTATTTTTGTATTTTTAAAATCATAAATTCAAGTTTCAAACCATATTTTCACCAAGGTAACTTAATTTTATTAATTTTATCACCATGACTGCTTGATTTACAAGATGAAATGCAGCATAAATAGATGGTGGTGATTCATAATTTCCCTTGGAATGCTTTTTTTCTTTTTCTTTTTTTTAAAAAATAATTCTGATACTGATTTGTTGTACAGGTTTATGCCATTTCACCCTCATTTGTCCCTCGGGTCATGTGCAAAGTGGTAGAGGCTGTTGCTGAGGAATTGTCTCGGTTAATATTATGCAGTACAGGATTTAATACAAATGGAGCCTTACAGGTAAGAGAAGTCAACACGTTTCTTCATATCACGATACTATTTCACGTATCTTTCATTGTTAAAATATGATTACGCAATTGTTTTTAATCTCAGTTCAGAAAATTTGTTGGGGAAAAAAAGGTAAGTTGACAATGCACTAGTTTTTTCACAGTAAAGCATAGCATACAAACTCTTCTGGAGAAAAAATTTGTCTGACTTGCGACAGTTTCGAGATATGACCTGTCGCCAGTCGGAACAGAACCAGGTCATAATCAGGGACCAATTGTATAGTGAGAAATTCTGGCAAACCTTAGTAGAAACTATTCAGTAGCGGAATTAAACATTAACTCTTGAAATTAAGGAGAATATCAGCAAGCTGTTTCTACACATGAAATATGTTGGTAACATTTTTGTCGAACTCTAGTCCAGGTTGGAGTTGACTTTGTCCAAGTGCCCTCGTAACCAGAACAAAAACAACAATCCTCACCAAATTTAGGGAAGTAAATTTTTCACAGTTTGTCTATTGCGCTACATTAAACCAAATCTTTATATAAAATTAACCTTTCCCGACCTTTGAGTGGGAGGCAGCTGTCTCACCAACTATGCTAAATGGACCTCTTACATGTCTACAAATTTATTTATTCTCTATATAATACGAAAGTTTCAGTAGTCATCTTCAGTCTTATTAGAAGTAGGAATAGAGTTTGACCGTGCAACAGGCAGGCTTGTCAGGCTATAAATTCTCTCACTCTTCTCATATGTACTTTATTAGGCAATAAAGTTGAAAAGGGTTAGTAATGCCCTTAGGCTGGCTATGGTTTTAGCTATTTGAACTTCACAAATCACATTACTAGTTAGTCTGTCTTGGTTTGTGCTGTGTGAATTGGTCTTAGAGGCAACAACTACCCAAAGTGACGCCACTCACTTCACCCTGTGCTACTATTGTGGGCGTTCCTGTTGTTGGTGCTGTCCCCACAAACTATACTAAACCAGCCGTGGTTCTGGGTTAGTAAAAGAAGGCAACAAGACGGAATTTCGTTTATACGTTTTATATAGAATATTGATTATCAATATCTCTGGAGACGGGAAATGCCTATTCGCAGTTGAAAAGAGAGGAAGCCAATTATCATCTAAGTCAAAATGACGACTGGTCTCTCATGTCACGAATGGTAGTCTACTGAATGGTAGCAGCGGTTGACGGTTACTAAGGGCGGCGTCTAACACGAGAGAGAGCTGGCAACGAGTCTCTTCTCCAGACCCAAATTTTACTCTGCTTGCTTGTTACGAAAATTCTTCCTATTTAAGCCCTTGGTATCGACACTGTATCTCTTGTAATTGACTTCCCTTTCTCTCCCTCTCCTGCCATCTCGACCTATCGGAAAAAACCCTAAACATTGACCCTCATTCATCTCGCTACGCAGGTCTGTTCAAGATCATAAATTAGTCTCCCCCTCTCTGAAGGACTCTGCAAACAACTTTTCCTTCACAAGCTTTACTCTTTCTTTCATAAGCTTTACTCTCTCTCTCTCTAGACCCCAGACACTGACCCTTATATCTGGCTTTGTTTTTGAACCCCAGGATTTGACAGATGACACTAGATTGAAAAAGTACAGGTAACTCAACCTCCCATGACATCTCGAAAAACACATTAGTTGTTTTTGCAACCCTGGATTTGATAGATGACACTAGATTGAGAAATCGCAGATGCCCGCACCCGGAAACACGTAATTCTCAACTTGCTACAGTATCCTCAAAAAACACATTATCCCTTTTAACACAGATAACTCCTTTTGTAATAACAATAGTAATTACTGGTAATAACCATAGTAATTTTTAGTAACAGCCATAGTAATTTTCAGGACACGGGGGACTCCTGGCCTCCTAGTGTCACACTATACCCATAGCTCTGAGGAGAGTTGTATTCAGGCCATTCCTGAGGACATCAGTGCAAAGTGAATACAAACTGCCCCAACCGGAGATTGAACTCAGCTCGCCAAGTTGATTCTTCATGCTGTTAACTGCTTGGCCAACCTGTGTCTCCTTTCAATATTAAAAACAATGCAATTATTTTGATTCTAAGCATGGTGATGGTAAAATACAAGAAGCAACTGGAAGCCATGAGAAGCAAATGGAATGTGATGCAAATTCAAATTGGAGTTACGGATAGTGCTATTTCTTATTCAAAGCAATCGTTACTTATATTGAATGATATCTTGTTTCACTTCCTGTTGGTTTTTGTATTTCACCACAATCCCTCAAAGTATTTTTTCATTATATTACCCCTCCATACTTTCACTGTAGGCTCGCCTGGAACTGACAGCCCTTCAAGATGCTGTTATCCGTTATCGAACTGATGGTGCCACGTAAGTGTTGAATTCCTCATTTCATTTTGATCACTTTTTATCAATTATTATTAATGTTGGTGATGACTGCAGGAAACCCACCCTCCATGTGAGATTTTCAGCTATTTCCTACAGGGAGCCTTTGGCCCCAATAAGGGATCATGGATTCGAAGTATGTATTCATTGAATCATAACTTATTAGAAAATCATCACTATCATGAACTCTTGGATCACTTTTAATTCAATTATCTGGTAGGATTTCACTAAGGATAGGTGAATCATGAAAATCAGATCATCATCATCATCATTATCATTAGTGTGAACATAAATGCTGATCCCGATAATTTTTTCTTTATTTTTTTAATTTAAAAAAAACTTGTTAAAAATGCAATGAATGCTGTTTTTACATTAGCTTTAAGTAGTGGCATAAAGAAAACTTTCAAAAAGTGAAGGACATTTGTATGACCGTGCCCTTCCCCCCATTCTGAACAGAATATATTTATGTATTTTTTACTTTATTGAAGTATATATGTATATATATATATATATATATATATATATATATATATATATATGTGTATGTCATGAACTTCGCATATTTGGTTGTAAAAGAATTTTAGTCTTCGAGATTTCATAAATCTCAATGAAACCTGTCCTCCAACTTATTCACGATGTCATGCAAATCAATTACTTTCCGATTTCTGTTAATGTACTATGGTCAGATATTTTGTGTTACATGCAAAATATTGAATTTAATTACTGTTTTTTAAATTTGGATTGAATATTATTGTGGGGATCATCAGCTGTTGTACCATGGACCTGTTTTTGGTATTTGTGTGTGTGTGTGTGTGTGTGTGTGTATGACACTTTTTGATGAGTGCGCAGATACTCTGATCCATACATGACTGATCTTGGTTACTATACTAGTATTGATATTTATTAAAACTGACTAGTTTACCTTTTGTAATGTTATGAGAAAAGTGCTTGAAACAAATACTGAAATTGGAAAAGACCAAAAGCATTATGGTTTATGAATTGATATTTTTCTCGCAAGTCCATAATATAATGATCAGGTAACTAAATATTTTCATATTTTGTCTATCGTTTTGTAAAGTTATTATCATTCCAAGAGATATCCAGACAACTTTACTCATTTTTCTTGTTATTCATGTCATTTCCACAATGTTTTAGCTGATCCATTCTATGGTCTTCTTTAATTATAATATGTGTATAGGAAAAAAGGTCTCTTTTTCTGGTAGGGCAAAGCAGAAAACAAGAAATTCAGAATGTTTACTGCAATTCTTGTGATATTCCTTAATGGAATGCCTTACCAGAAGAAAGACCATCTCTTCCTTTTCAGATTGTACAACTGAAGAAGGCTATGTCCCCTCAGGACGTGAGTGATCATGGCTCTCCAGTTTCCTTTCTTCGGTCATTTCTAACTACTCTTGCTCCTCTACGCTTTCTGGCAATTGTCCTGCCATCCGCTTGCAAAAACCCTTCAAGTAGGTTACCTGCTGCCTACTACTGCTTCCCTTGTTTTCTTTGCATACTGTGAAGATTGAGTTCTTTGAACTGTCTTTCCTCATTATATATCCCTAAAATTCAGTCTCTTTCTTAGTGTTAGCAATAGCTTCTTTGTAGTTTTTACTCTTCTTAAAACTGCAGGCCATAGAAATAGGTTAAAACATTGTCGGAATGGGATGAATGATAAAAATAAAATGAGTTCAGTTGTCTGAATAAATCTTAAGATAAATATTTTCCTGCCAACTTTGTTCCAGACAATTCGACCTTTTCTTTTCATCCTTGATGTAGTCAAATGTTTTTGCTGATTCATTTCTATTGTCTTTTTCTGATGTAAATTGTAATATCTGTAAGGAAAGAGAGTCTCTCCTACCAGTCTCCTCTTATGGTTGTTCAAAGCAAAAAGATATGTATCATTTTTTTGCTTTGAAATACAGGAACAAGAGACTGATAGGAGAGTTTCCCTTTCCCTCTGAATATTACTATTTATGCCTGTAGAGGGTTATTGAAATGAATCTGCGAAATATTGTGACTACATTAAAGCTGAGATCAAATCATCCAAAACAAAGTTGGTATGTTAATGACTCTTTTCTTAATATTTTCATGTTTATAATTTACAAGAAAATTCCTTTCAAAATGTACATAAGTGAGTAGAAATTATTTTGTCTTTATTTTTTTTCAGGAAACATTTCCAAGAAGCTCTCGCCATTTTGCCTCCAGTCGGACCAAATAAAAAGTGAGTGTCTAATTTTGTTTTAATTCACTATGCCAGCTTAATATACTATATATGCCAGCGTATAAGACAGACGTTTGATTGTAAAAAAAATATGATCCAAATCTTCCACTGCCTCTAGTGCGCTGGTACTATGAGTAATGGTCCGTCTACTAAAGCTCGATATGGACAGTAATAGGGCTTGGATGAGTTGCAGTATTCCTTCAAATACACTTGTAAACCATCTGATATATATCCTGGCATATACAGTACTTTTCTTTTTAACCGTAATCATTTTGTTCTCTGTTGGGCTTATGGCAGAATGCTTGTGGAAAGATGGCTTAATCCACATAATTTCTTTCTAATATTTTCATTGGCTCCCAATCTGATTTTTATCACCAAATATTTTATATAAGCAAAGATCAGAACTATAAGTCAGTGCATCTTGAACTGATAAATGATTCACCCAAGGGTGAATGATATTATTTTTGGGTACGGGGATAAATGAACGGTGAATTACTTAATTTACTTGGATATTTATGTTTTTCTATACTTGAAGAAGTAATTTTTGTGATAAACATAAAAGATAAGAAAACCATGTTTCTAAAAATCCGATTCTAAGTTCTAACATAATTGTTTGCTAACTTTTAAAAACTTGTCTCTCCTAGATGTCTTTATATATTTTTAGGAAGTTCAAAAATCATGAATGAAGAAAACATTTCTGTTAATTTGTCTTTATGCTGACAAAACGGAATGAGATTTGCTTAAAGTTTTTCTGAAAGGAGAATAAGATGAAAATGATAGCTAAATTTAGTCGTGGTTGAATGGTATTTTTTGGTTAAGACTCAAGGGTGAATGACACTGAAATGTTTAAGAGATTCTAGTGTATGTGACTTATGCAAAGGTCTAAGAGTTAGCCAAGGTAATTGATATGAAAGATGGTAGATTTAGATCAATAAATCCCAATTAAGTGGCTGTCCACAAATATGTACAAAACTTTAATTTGTTTATTACCTCTGATGAAATAACCTGTTTTAGCAAGTTGGCAATCTAGTGCCTCGAACAAGGTAACTCATCTTACAATAGTGTGTTAACTTTGTTTTGTTTTTTTTTTTCTTATTTACATCTATGGTATGGTTTAGCAGTATTCAAACTGTTTGCAAAACCCCAGGGTTCCACACAACAAAGTGATATTTTCACAATATACTTGATAATTCTTCATCTACTGATTGTTTATAATGTTCTTAATACATTATGAATCTTGACTAAATGCCAAATAATTATTTTTAATTGATGTGTTAAAATCATAAGCATCTTGGTTATTTACGTGACTCAGATACTGTTCAGTCAGTAATTGTTCACTTGTCTATTTTTCCTTTGTAAGTTTTGTTCTTACTTTTCCATTTGAGTGCATATTTTCTTTTTGGGTTTATACACATTCGGATATTTCCATAAACAAGGCCCAAATCAAAGTTACGTACATACACACACACACGTGTGTGTGTATATACATATATATATATATACATTTAAACACTTGTGTATGTAGAAGGGGAAACCCTAGAAATTTAATTATTGAAAAAAGTTCCCTGAGTAGTCAAAGTTTGAAGACCACTGATTTAGATGAAGAAAAATGATTTTGTTTGATAAAATATGTTTTAGCTATTAGTCCACAACCAGTGTAAATTATATTGTTGCTAATAATAAGGCTATTTGGCCAAAATGCTTGAAGAGTAAAAACATTTTTAAAAAGTTCCTAACCAATCCCCTCAAAATTCAAAACGCTTGCATTAGGTAAAGTTTTATGCGGACTTTTGTCCCTATCTTGGTTCATTTTCGTTACACTTTTTTTGACTATTCACACATAGCACACAATATGCCTGAAGAATCCATGCTACAACCAACACTTAGCAAAAAAACACAGGGACATAGCTGTAGATTGCCAGTGCAGAAAATGAAAGGACCAAGGGGGTACTTGATGGATGCTACAGTGACTAGTCTTTGGAATAATCTCAGCCACACAACCTTTTCATCAAAGAACATAACCTCCTTCAAATGTAACCTTGAAAAAGATATTGGTCAAGAAAAATTCAGCTCTCTTTTCTCAAAGTAAAAAGAAAATTTCATATGAAACAAAATCCACAGATGATCATAAATACTCCTTCTACTGAAATAACTACTTGGCCAAGATTGTGATATGACATTTCATAGAGCAGGAATCATCATGTCCTTTTAAAATGAATTGATTATGTAAGAATTGAAAACAAATCAAAATATGAACTAGTTGATTGAATTTTGAATTACAATGAACACTTTTGTATAGAATGAAAATCCCAAAGCAACAACAGGTAACAGGTCAGCCTCATCTTTTTACCTGTCGTATAACTCTGTTGTATTAATGAATTATCAATGTTTTTTTTTTTTTCAGTAAAGATCTGCATGTTTAGTTGTGTAATTTTATTTCATTGATTGTATCATATTAGTTGCATGGGTTTAGTTAGTAAATTGTCCCTGTTTTGTAGATTCTTACAGCTATATCTTTTGTGTTTACTGTAGTGGGCTCTAAATCTGTTGACAGCGTGTGTACGTTCGGAAAGGTCTATGTTCTTGTAAACCTATATTAACTTTTTTTTTTTATTATGTAGAAAAGGTAGTGTATAAATATATCCTTGTATATGTAGCTGTCAAAACACACATATTTGAACATTTTCAGTGTCCGATACATGTTTTCCCAGTTATTTTCTTCAGGGGCTTCAATTTATTTCATTTTAGAGAGAAAATATCCAAAGAGAAGACAAATAATTTTAAATGTAGACGCTATGAAAAATATTGTTTTTTTCATTTGCAACCTTTGATTTTTTACTAGTATTTCTTTCATCTTATTTTTACTTACATTTTATTGCAATAGTAGTTGACAGTGTTTCATCTCATAAAATGAATCAAGATTATGTTATTACTATTTATAAAACAACTAGTGTACATAAAACAATGGCAAATATGGTGCCAAGTGATCAAGGGGAAAATGAAGGATAAATGTCAGGGTTAGATTAGATCTTCTGCCAGCTGTAAGAGCTCTAGTAGCTCAATTGGTAGAGCAGTTGCTGTACATGAAATAAAAGGGATACGAGTTTGCGTCTCAGAAATTATTTTTCATTTCTGATCTTTACTCATTTGTGTTCGACAGAGTAGTTACAATAAAAGGCAACTGAGATTAAGATGAAAGAAATACTAGTCAAAAATTGATTGAGATAGTATTTTCTCACTAGTTTATCCATGCTGTCAAATGATGATGGCATTATTTAAGTGATTGTGCAATTATGCAAAAGTTTAGAATATAAAAAGGTATGAAGCTTATTCAATGGAGAAATTGTCAAAGAATTTGAATATTATTGTGTACAATCATTTTCTCTTACAAATAACAAAACAATGGAATAGTTTTCTAAAGGAAGTAACTCTTGGGGAAAAAAATGAGAGTTATTTCCTTGAAATGTTACAGATAAAAATACCATTAAAGTAGATTCTATTCTCCACAATTTTCATATTAGATTAGGAAAAAAACAAAAACATGTGATTCCCTAGTTTCATAACATTTTTTTCTGGAAAAAAGTACTGAATCTAAATTCTTGTGTACACGCACACACCCTAGATTACTGCAATGAAAGTAAATAATGACACTTCCAAGAACAAGTTTGTAAAAAATCTGGGTGAAGATTTGGTTTGCAAACAAGAGTATTTTTTTTTTTTTTTTTTTACTATAGATTGAATAAATAAAAATATCACTTTTTAATTGAAAACATCATTATATTACTATAAATCATAAAAGCTAAAACATTCTTTATTTTATTTAGAAAGAGAGGGGCGGATGGGCAATTAGGTAGTTTTCTGAAAGGGGTAGGAAGAGAGGAAAGAAAGTTAGGTAGTTTGCTGGGGATGTACTAAGAGAGGGGGTAGAAAAGAGAATTACATAGTTTAATGAGGGGGGGGGGTAGGAAAATTTGTATATGAAACTAATCCATGTTTGTATTATATTTGGATGAAATCATGGACTGACAACAAAGATTGGAAGGGATAAGGTAGAGAATGAGAAGATCGTGACAAATTGGATAATCTTAGTTGCCAACACCCATGGAAATTCAGCTATAATAAGAATGTAATAAGAAATAGGTTATTCTGTGAAACATGCTTGTGAATACAATCATTTAATTGTTTTTGAAAACTAGAAATTAATTCAAGTTCAATTAAAACTAGGTATCACTTAATGCAATGACGTCAAAAATAAAGTTGGTCATTCTTAAACAGTGTCATATTGCAAAAAGCCTTTCAACAAACTCCAGTCCAAGCCTAATGAAAAAAACAAAGAAAGGTTTTCTATTTTTTGATTCTACAAAATCTGATTTCCCACTATATTTATGCTGTATACTCTTAATGTAATCTAGAATAATATTATATTTGTATAACTGAATATGTGGAAAACGTTTTTGATTAAACCACAATGTCTGCTTAGTTATATAGTAAAGAAATGAACCTGGAAAGAACAGTAACATTTTTTTGTGGTGTGTGTGTGTGTGTGTGTGTGTGTGCTTAATGACAATATCATAGTTCAGCACCAAAAATTATCATGTTTGTAATGAGGGCATTCGGTCTCTTACAACAAAATACGATCAATTCTAATTTTAAAAAACTCCTCTGGGCCATTTTTTTTCAACAGTTTCAACTTTTTTTCTTTTTTTTTTTTTTTACTGGTATTTGTTTTCATTCTCACAATTTTTGCACCCCCTACCCCAGCTTTAAAATCTTCAAAAATAGGTCTGGTCTGTCACTCAATAAAAACTTTCTTCTCTTGCTTTTTGTTGGGCAGTGATCACTAAAGAAAGTCTGAATCCTTAAAAAACAAGCATGGGCTGTGCTGAAATCAAATTAGGGATCTTGACTTATATTGCAAATTGAAACCTCCACTTCAAACCTATTTAGGGGGAGAATTTTCAAAAAACAAAAAACGTTTTTTTCTAGACATAAGGGGTAAATGGTGAATTTTTCAGCCCTCTAACTCCATTGGTGCGGCTTGTACGTACAATACATACATACAAAGCTAGCAAGCCAGCCAGACCAAGTAAAAAAACTGAAGCAACCTTTGTTGACAGTTTTGGTTAGGTTTCTAATTACTGTGCTACCAACTAAAGGATAAACAAAATCTGCCAAAAAGGTGATGCTGTGTTTACTTTTATTTTATTTTGGGGTTTCTTTACTCTTCGTTTCCTTTGGATTTGATTTTTGCTTTTTTAGTATTTTTTTGTAAGTGACCAGCCCTCACAACAACCATGATTTTTGGGGGAAGCTAAACTACGAGACTGACCACGTAATTTGTCTGAACTGAAAGTGCCAGGGATGGTTTTAATTTTCCCGCTCTTTTTGAGAGTCGGGTATTTTGTTTGCTTTGAGTAATTTGATATCGAACTTTCACTTCTTACTCAATCTCTAGCCCCTATTTCTGCTGAGCTTTTCATTTAACTCTTAAATTCATTCTAGCAAATTCAATAAGTTATTCAAAGGGAGTAACTTTTGAATACAGTCATTTCCCTTGGGCTTTTTGGTAAATTCTTTTTCATTTTTCTTCAATTCAATCCACGAAAGAGTTTTGTTTTTGTTTTTGTTTTTTTGTTTTTTTACTTTATTCATTGACGATCTCCACAGTGGTTACAAGCGATCTACGAAATCTAAGAGTTAAACTTATTCCGATCTCTCGTGGACAGATTTTCAAATTTGCACTCTGCTTTGCTTCAACCTGCTTCCATCAAAATTAAAATAATTTCTTTTTTTTTTCTTTAAGTAAGCCATTAAAAAAAAATTCTATTGTTGCTTGGTCATCGCCATGCTTGGCGTTGTTAACGACTGCCGTTGACTGACTGATCCTGGTCACGTGGCATAACTGAGTGTGTTGGTCATCTTTACAGGATGATGGATGAGCAACTCAACAAGCACAAATCGCAGATGCAGTTCCAGCTGATGTGTTTCCAGACTGACTAAACAATAAAAACCAAAAACTCACAATCCAGTCTGTGATGGGAGCCGGCACCTCCTCCTCCTCCTGCTGCTGCTGATGCTTCTTGACCGCCACACACCCTGTCTCCCTCATGCCGATCCCATCACTCCCCAATGTTCCGATCCCTCCGCTCACCCACGTGCCAATTCTTCCACCAAATACAAACCACTTTGACCCTCCTAGTTGGAAATCTTATCTCTTCTCTAAAGATCTTCCACGCGTTTCCTTTATAACTTTCGGCCACACACTTATAGATTTGCAGACACAAGCTTTCAATGTGCAATACTTGTAGGACATAAATACCCAAACTTATGACTTTGTGCGTTGACGTTTTCAAACAAACATGCATTTTCACTCTTACACAGAAATACAACCCCAAAAATACGTGTGAATCTCATTATTATTATTTGTTTATCATGCTGTTGAAAAATGATGGCAATGCTTAAGTAATTTTGCAATCACTTAAATTATTCTCAATTGAACGATTATCAAGTTTAACATAACACGAAATTCTATTTTCTACTACATCACCAGAAGAGTCCATTACATAAAGATACAGTGCCAGAAGGGTTGACTACAAAGTGATGGGCAATTCACCCTACTCTATGCGGTGGACTCTTCCGGTAATGTAGAAAAGTGTTTCACGTGAAAAAAAAAAAAAAAAAATTTATGGATACACATTGCGTTAATAATTCTTGAATTCAGGATGAAAATAGAAGTTTATTCTATCTTTGATCTTCAAGTGCAAAAGATCTGTTATAAAGTGGAACTCAAAATATATGTTGCACTCAAGTTCTGACTCGAACAATCCATATTCCATGCATAGTAAATACATATGTATACATATACACACACACACACACAGAGAGGCCTAATACAAAGATATTGAGAAATGTTTTGTTGCTTCTTAGCCTTTTTGTGGCTTAAATGTTTCTTCTTTTGACCACTGCTATTTAATGTGGGAGGGAGATTTTACTTCAAGAAATCTATAAGGACCATATATATATATATATATATATATATATATATATATATATATATATATATATATATGTGTGTGTGTGTATGTGTACCTAAAGTCTGGATCCATAGGCAAAAATGTATTTTTTAGATTTATTATATTGAATGCTCAAATTGACAACTTCGGACTTCATGATACTTGTGTAAATGCTGAATACAAGAACGTTGAACATTTCTTAATGTAACAACTTATGTTGCTACATCAAGAAATGATTTCCTCCTTTAGTGCTAAATGCCTATGGATTCAAACTTGTGGACATCTCATATATATATATATATATATATATATATATATATATATACACACACACACACACACACACACACAAACACACACACATACGATTCAGAACATGTAATACTTATATTCGTGGATACGTACATCCAATTTCTTCTAATACACTCAAACCATTCCAGTTTCTCCGAATGGCCATACCAACTAAATACATCTGTCAGACATAAATACTTTGAACTGCTTCTCATCACACACACACACACACACTCTCATCTGTTTATTCCTCACAGTAATTGTCACACACATTTTCACTCTGCTTTTGTTATGACTCCCCCCACCAAAATACTCTCCACCCCTACCCCCAAGTCTATCTGGTTGAGCCAGATGCCAATCAAAAATGTTTTGTTATGCTATAATCAATAAATAATTGAATAAAATATAAAAATAAAAACATGGAATCTTTATTTTTATTACAAAATCAAGTGTTGGTTGCACCCAATGTCGAATTAAGGCATGGAATATTAAGGGATAGCAGCCCTGGGCCATCCACCTGCTGGAAGGCCTCCTGAGATTTGAATGAAAAGTTATTGTGAATACTGAATCAAAGTATAAATATAAATAATCTATTTAAAGAGAAAGGTTCAATACTATATTGCATATATGATGTAATAAACATATACATCAAAAAGAATGACTGCACTGTAAACCTATATAACTTATAATTTACTTACATTTTGGAGAAATATGTTTGAGGAATAAAGGTTTACAACAAGTAGATTAATATTCCAGGTATCACTTACATAAGTTTTTAACCCATTAAAAACTAAAACAATCAGTGCTTAGTATGTTTAATCTGACTTCATTCCAGTAGGCTTTTAAAACTGTCAGCACCTGTTTAAAAATTAAACATGTATAAAAAATGTCTTGGTGCAAATTTCATATCAAGACTACAACCTTAGAATACTCCCAATTCACACCATTTAATGTGTTTCATTTGTTAATCCCAGTGAGAAAATTCACATATATATTTGAATTTCATTTGAAGTCCATTGTTTCTAACAGTGGATAGGAGATATGCCTCATTATGGACCTTGCCTTCACACTTTATACCACCACTGACACCCGCACTTTGCTTGAAAGCCAGAAATAGGAGTAAATTTAAGCAAATTAGACCAGGAATTTTACAAAACTGATGGAGCAGTCACAACCCCTGCAGTATAAACAATTGAGAGATGGCTCAACTCACAATACCACCTGAGGCCGTAATGGATTTCACAATCTTTTACCTGTATTTTCATAGAGTTCAAGTAATTTCTTCACATCAAGACTTCATAGCTATCTACTTCAAAACAGTCAATATGTGTGAATATATGCTTGTTTTGATTTCATTAAAAAGTGACTGATCCAGTTCAAGTTGGAGAGTCCATTGATTCAAATGATAGGTAGGAGATGTTCTTCTTAGCAAAATTGTTACATTCAAGTGGAAAAGTCCATCGGTAAAGACACGGAAACAAACATGAGAAGTCGCACTGTTCATTATATTAGATTATTAGTTATAAATTAGCGATGTTTGCCTTCAGAAAGTTTAGATGAGCTCTGTTCTTTCTTAGGTAACAAAAATATTTTTGATAAGAAACAGTTCGTGTGTTCCTTCTAATATTTGTATTGGAAGATTCTATTGGGGGAAAAAAAGCGGTTTTAAACAACCAACACTAAAAGCGTTTCATTGCAAAATTTGAGAAGATGGACGATGAATAACCGAAGTGTTGGTGTACGTGTTCGTCTTCCTTGTTACTCGTTAGCAATCCGGCTTCAAAGATGTACAGAGTCGCCTCCCTTGTTACGGTTCTACGTGTTTGCTTCTGTGGTAAGCTGTTATCAATGTTATATTTTTCACTTTTTATTTCTCTATTTATTTCTCACCTTTCTTTACATTATTTCTCATGGAAACCAATCTTCTATTTTCGGATTTCCTTTCGATCAAACGTAAAAGAAAATGATTTTAAAATCTATTTATGAAGTAGCAAAATGCTAAATCTTTAACTGGACCACACTTTTGCAAAAAGAGGAGAGAGAATTTATTATATTAGGTTGTTACAAATGAAAGGTTGTTTTTGTTTTTTTTTTTCCTCTCTCTATTAGTTTACATCGTAAAGAATAATGCTAAAACTGAAAGATTTACTAATGTAACTGCATTTTTCTGCAGATTCAATGTAAATAGATAAAATTCTCTATTATTGGAGATTTTTAAGCCGTTAACTGCAATGGTGTCTACTTCTCAAGTATGATTTCAAATTAGGACATAATACTGTTCAATCCACTGTTTACATGAACAAAGCATTTGGAGTGAAGACAACTACGGTGTGAACTGTTCAGCATTTGTTCAATAGTTCTAGGTGTGGAAATATAGATACCAATAATAAACTTCAAGGAAGGTCCAACCTGTTTTTAATGATTAAGAATCAACAGTAATGACTAATTACCCTCAAAAGCAATGGTTTTAACACTCTTTAGAGACTTTACAACTATATATTACATCATTTTGAACATAATATCCGTAATGGAAGATTCAATAATAGAGAAACCATAATTTGTACTGAATTTGTGAGAAAAAAAATTTAACTTGAAGAATTTCATAAAGATGGCATATGATCATTGGAAAAGGGTTATTGCTAGAAATGGGTCAGATTTTGATGAAATATTTATTGCTTTAACTTTTTTGCAAAATGTCGCCATTTTGATATGGGCAGTTTTAAATGGCTAAAAGTTGCTAGATTTTTACCATTATTCAAATAACATTAATCACAATCTAAAAATTCTGTTTTTCAACAATCTTTGGTGGAAACAAAATAATGAAAAATGAAAGCTATTGATTTGTTGTTTTTTAGTTTTATTTTATTGTTAAATATAAAATCAGACGAGTACAGTGTGGTGACAGATGGCCAAGAATCTGTGTAGAAAATTGAAGAATCAATGTATTAAAATGTTCTGTTTAATTCAACATTTCAAATATTCACATGTTCATTATTAGTGTGACCCTTAAATAATCTTATTGTTTACTTCAAAATTTTAGAATTAACATTAATACAAAGGAAATGAAATCTACGCAGTTACCTGGCTATCAAATCTAACAAATAGCCATTTTTTTAAAATCTAGCCATCTTTTGCCATTTAAAATAGCCAATATAAAAATTATATCAAACCGTTATTGTTATCAAAATCAGTCAGTCTGAACCATTTTATTACCTCTGCAAATGAAGTTGGAGAGGTATACATATTCGGTCATGTCTGTCTGTCTATCTAGACAATATCCAATAATGGATTTCAATGAAAGTTAGGGAGGGGGTAACAAGAGAGATTTTGCTGTTTGTATTTTGGGCTCATATCAAAATGGCGACATGATGTATTATTGCAAAAATACCTTTTTTTTTTTTTGTTTTCTCTATCATCCTTCATCTTGCTATTCCAAAGATGACATTTCATATGTAACAACCAAATAACCTGTAAGACAATCCAAAGATCGACTCATTTGCACATGTTGTCTATATTTTAGTCTCATGCATGGCCTGTTAGTGCACGATATCTTGTGTAGATTATTCAAGGCATCTTTCATTTCCTGCATTTATTGTTTCTTTTTTTCATACATACTTCATGTTTGATTATGTTCTTACTTGATTTTTTTTTTGTTACTTTCAATAAATCTAAAATAAAAACAAACCGTGAATGATTTAGCCGACAGATATCAAGGAATGGTTTTGTCATTATGGAGGAGGCTGCTTATTGGGACAGTCTTTTAGATAACAATAACCGGCTGATAACATCAATCATGGTATATAGAAATTGGAGTAATGTACTTTCATTTTTATCAATTCATTGTTATCCTTTCAAAATCATTATTAACAACTTTACATCATGAAAAATTAGAAACCCCTGAAAGCTCATACTTCTGGAAACGCCATTGTCAGGGAAATAACACCTGGATCCACCCCCAAATCTAATCACTTCTAAAACCTGTTTGGTCCATCCTTCTACAAAATTCATTGAGAACTCTTGGCGATATTGTGTGGACAGTGATGTTTGAACAGGAAACAAATGGAAAAATATCTCTTGATCCCTTACCCTAAAATTTCATTGAAATCTATTGATTACAGTCAGACGCACACGACCAGGTACATATACCTATCCATCTTCGTTTGCAGATGTAATAAAGTGTTTTGGACCAACAGATTCTGATATCTGTGATTATAATAAACAGTCTCCTCTGTATATTTATACCTAATTATCTCTTAGCTCCAAAAAAGGTTTTCTTTCTGAATTGAACATGCATTTAAGAACCCCTCCTATTCGTCACCCTGTGGTCTGGTATGTTTTGCATCTGCCACCGTTAGTTTATGAATCTGACGCTAGAGTTCTTAGAGTCAGTTTCAAACAACAGTCTGAACCAACTATATAAAAACTGAACATAGTTTGAAACTGAATCAGAGAAATGTAAATTTGACTACTTCTGATATTTATTTGAGTATGAAATTGGATTTGTATTCATTAATCTTTCTTTATTCTTGTAAACTATTTTTAATACAACCAATTAAAAAGCCTAATCAAACACAAATAATGTTTATTTATGATAATATCAAAAATATATCATTTTATTTCATACCTGAGCAGTAATTTTCTGTTTCAGGCATTTTCCATAGTCCGACAATTCGTAGGTCCTAAAGTCAGTGGATTAAAATGGTGCAACTTTGAATATTCTTCCTGTTATTTTTCATTTTATTTCTTATCTTATCCTTGGATGTTGCCGAATTAAAACTGAAATCACAAAATAAATTCAATTTCAAATAAACTTTAGAACAGGTCCGGTTAGTCATTCAATAGAAACCATCATCTGACCAACATCTTTTGGCAGCATGCCGTATTGATATGATCAATCAAAAGATAGAAAAAAAGGCGCGATCAATGAATTAGTTTCTTCTCTCACCTTTTGTTAGGCAGTGATCTCTAGTCTGAATTTTCTAAAAAAGAAAACAAGTGGACACAAACCAGAGATTGATTCAGCATAAACCCTCTTTGTGAGTTGAAACCCCACAAAAATCCAATTTTTGAGATATTTTCAAAACTTTTAAAAAAATCATTTTTTTTTTCTAGGCATGATAAGGAGTGAATGTTTCAATTTTTAGCACCCTAGCTCCCTTGGTGCAGCCTGTATGCACGATATATAGCCAACCAGACCAGCTTAGAAACTAAAGAAATATATGTTGACAAAATTATTTTCAAATCTTGAATGTTCTGTGGGTCATGTAAAAGTTGTGTCATATGACTGGTCTAACTCCAGTAATGAGATTGCTAATCTTCGTGACTAAAATATTTTATGGCTCTGAAAATCTGCTGGAAATAAAAGCTGTTTTGATCACTACTTTGCCATAGCAGGCAATGAATCAAGATAATGTTACTGCTTATACAACTAGTGTACATAAAAGCAATAAAAAATATGGCACTGAGTGATTGGGGAGAAACAAATAAGTTTAAGAGTTTGGTTTTATCTTGTGCCAGTCATAAGGTCGTCCGACTGGTAGAGCAGTTGCCGTACAAAGGCTGGCTTCCCTAGGTAAAAAGGGAATCTGAATCTCCTCAAGAACTGATCCTTTATTTACACACTGCAAGAGACTGCCATTCTGAGTTGTTGCAATGAAAAGCAACTAAAATTAAGATGAAAGAAATATTATTCAATACATTACAAAGGGATTTTCATGCCTTTCAGTTATGTTCATTTTTCACATTAAACACGTGTTAATTGATTATTTTTCTCCTTTGCTATGGGCAACGATGGTTAGCGTATACATAGGTGTATATATATTAATTCTTTCTTTTCAGCAAACAAAGTACTTCATTTGATTTTTATTGGTAATATTTCGGTCAATGCCGTTTTCAAATATATATATATATATGTGTGTGTGTGTGTGTGCAAAGGTCAAATAACTGCTTTCAACCCTAATTCTCATCTCCTTTATTCTTGGACATTTTCATCTCTTTCAATATGACAGTATCTATTTGAGAAATGGATATTATTTGGTCCAACAGAATGAATCACAAATTGCATTATATTATATAGTAACTTATCTGAAATGATTTCCGTTGTGACACTGTTAATATATCATTCAAATAAGATAACATAAATAGAATAAACAATTAAAGAAAATGATGTCCATTTCTTGAATACATACTGTCACGTTGAAAGAGACGGAAAAGAACGAGGTTAAACGAGATGAGAATTATGATTGAAAGCAGTTATTTCACTGGTGGGCTGTTTAGCATAATGGTAAGTGCATCTCAAGTATACATATAATATCATCTGATAAAATTCCACCTTATGCTTTCAGACTGAAAGACACAAATACATGAAGCTAGTGGTCTCACTTGGAGCTAGCCAAAAAAGAGATTAGTAACCATTGATGATACTTTATTTGGGTTAAGCACAGAAAGGAAAGGTGGCTCCACAGTTCCAAATGGCTGCACAATTAATGCTAGGGTCAGGGATATTATTATTTTTATTCCATACTCACTTAAAGGTTGTCTTTATTGACCATTAAGCTCAATGTCAAATCATTTCTTTTGTATAACCATACTATATATGGGGATGTAAACTGCACTACATATGGGGAACCTGTATCAATATATTAAATGTGTCTTTGATTTGTACAAGATATATATATATATATATATAGCATTATATTATATAGAAACTTTGATTTCCAGCTATTACACGATTGCTGTGTCATTCAGCCTAGACAACATAAATAGAATAAACAATTAAAGAAAATGAGACTGCTGCAGGAATCGAACCTGCCACTGATAGGCTTAGCCACTTCAATGTAACTATGCTCTTAACATTTTCTCCAATTGTTTATTCTATGTATGATGTCTGTGCTAAGAGAAACATTAATCAAATCATGATGAAATCATTTCAAATAAGTTTCTGTATAATGCAATTTATAATCATTCTGTTGGGTCGTATATATCCATTTCTTAATACATAACTCTTGAAAGAAGTGAATAACAAGATGAGAATTTTGTTTGAAAACAAAGACCTTTGCATTTCTGGGGGCTGTTTAGCTCAAAGGTAAGAGTATTGTTACGTAGCAGCAGCTACCCTATTGGTGGTAGGTTCGATTCCTGCAGCAGTCCAATTTTCTTTAATTATTTATTCTATTTATGTTGTCTTGGGTGAGTGATACATTAACCACGTAAAGACGGAAGATCATTTCTAATAAGTTTCTATATAATATGATGTAATTTATAATCATTCAGTCAGATCATATATATCCATTTCTTGATACATACATATATATATATATATATATGTGTGTGTGTGTATATATATATATATATATATATATATATATATATATATATATATATATATATATATATATATATATATATAATGTACTGTATACATACATCATAAATAGAACCCCTCACCCAAAATAAGATAAGTAAATGAAATTTGATATGATATTAATATAAGTAATAAAAATATTTTGGAGCCATAGTTTGTCATGATGGATAGAAGAGAGTTCTGCAATATAGTTACATACAGAATCCCCCTCCACTGAAATTTGTGTTTTGGAATAATGATTCCTCAATGAAGGGAACTAATCACAATACTTCAAAGCTGTAGTTTTGTATGATGGGCAGAAGGAGAGGATTCTGTTGAGCCATATATATATATCATAAATAGAACCCCCTCACCAAGATTGTTTTTTTTAAATTTCAGAATTTAGAAAAAGGATTAAATTCAGTGTAATTTATTTTGAACAAAATACTCAAAAGTTGACTGGAAAATTCCTGGAACCGCCAAATGTAAAGACTTCTTTCATGGCCCATTGTCCATTCTTCCAAATGATTTAATTGAAATTCATCAAGAACTTTTAGAGATTTTGTGCTCTGTATATTTAGCTATGTTGTAGGGGAGGTGGCTATGAAAAATTTCTGGATCCATCCCAAAATGTGAACATTTTTTCCTTGGTGCATTGTGCACCTTCCCACAAAATTACATTGAAATTTGTTGAGAACGTTTAGAGATATTGTGCTTGCATATGTAACTGCAATGCAAGTAAGGTGACTGTGAAAAATTTCTGGATCCACTCCAAAATGTGAAGACTTCTTTCATAGCCCATTGTCCACCTTTCAATAAAATTTTACTAAACCAATCTGATAATGAGGTCAGGTAAAAAAAAAAATTTTGAAAAAAAATGTTTTCAGAACAAAAAAATTTGCTGATGATGTGAAAATACCAAATTGAAATAATCAGCCTGAAATCCTAGTTGGCATAAACTTAGGGTCCAGTTTCACATTGTAATTATTTGGCAAATTGAACCCCCTCAATAAAATATAATGTAACAGGTGAAAACCATCCAGAATTGTTTTATTCTCTAAACAGAGCATCCCAAAGATGCAGGGATAAGATTCTGCTTACCGTTTTGGGGGAATACAGTTGCATACATCAATACAGAAATGCTATCATTGCAGGTCCTGTTAACATTTTACTATATTCCTGGAAATCAAGTTTGTTTGTTTTTTTCTTTTATGTCATATAACTCTCTTCTCATAGTTTTTTCCTCTGGCTTAGCTTTCATTACCTAAATCCTGTCTTGGAGTTTTCATTCTGTTTTTATGTCGGTTTGATTTATGCCGACTGACAATTTTAGTCCTGTAGGCATTAACTCAAGTTTTATGTGGTTTCGGAGACATTAATTCTAGTTAATCCGGCAAACCCCCTTTAAAGGAAGAAGAAAAAATTGATCTTTAGGGTTTTAGTTAATCTCTACCACGATTCAATATTTTGGTGACAGCCACTGGTTATTAGATATAATATGCATGACATAGATATGCCTGAATTCACGCATTTTTCTAGAATATTTTGATTGTGTTTTGCTTAGCCCTTATCGTAGTAGTTTTTTCTATTCTTTAGTTCTTTTGTAGACAACTCCTTTGTGGTTAGTTCTTTCAGTGTGTATGAATATCTATTTCTGCACGTGCATGTATTTGTATAAATGAGTCTGTATTTTTAGACATATCTGCATTGATGTCGGTGAAGGCAAAGAGATTCATCCATTGCAAGAAAGAGTGCTGAGTTTGTGATTACTGGTCTTTCCATTGATGTTTTTTTTTTTTTTTTTTTAAAAAGAAAAGAAAAAGCCAGATGCTTGCCTGAACCATTTTTGGAGTTGCCGTCAGCACGTTGCCTTCATCTTCTCTAATTGTTCCTATTTTCAGAATCGTCGAACAGCTCTTGAATGACTTCAACTCCAAGATGCGGTTCCACCTCATGTGCTTCCATTGTGAAGATCTTCAGGAAAGTACGGCCTGAGAGGAGGAGGAAGAGGAGGAGGGGAAAAATGGAGAAGTAGGAGGAAGTGAAAACTGAAGGAGTAAGAGGAGGAAAATTATTGATGGGGTTTGGGAAAGGAAAGGAAGAGGAAGAAAAGGAAGGGAGGGGGAAAGAAAAGGAAGAGGTTGTAGAGGCAAGAGAAAAATGAGAAGGAAGAAGAAAATATGGAGAAAAAAGATGGAAGTGAAACAAACAAAAGAATATGAATGTTAAAAAAGTTTGAGACTAATAATGTATTATTAGCAGTAATAGTTGTGTCGTGGTAGTTATCATGGATGGTTTTGTATTATGTAGAAACAATCTCACATACGACACTTTGGCAAGGATATTTTGAAACCTTCAGATACGGTGAATATTTGAGTATAATGTGGGTTTTTTTTTGGGGGGGGGTTCAGTATTTCTAAACCTAAAGCCTTGGGTGCATATTATACATGAGAAGTGAATTTTATCCCTTTTTTGTCCCAGCTAAGTGTGTGGCCTTATTCAGGACGGCATGATCACAAGTGAGTTGTATTATTGTCACAGATGATATGTAACAAAGAGTTCAGATCTCTAAATACTTCGTAAATTCTGTGTTTTAAAACAATTTGAAATCATAGAGTCCTTTTTTTGTCAATACAGACCGCGAAAAAGTTGAACAATGGTTTAATTTAAATGCTCCAAGTTCTGAAAAGTAAGAGAGATACTTTTTTCCAGGATTTCATAACCCATAAATAACGTGTTATATACGACATGGATATATATAGTAATTTTCATCTTTTACTCACCGTCATGAATGGAAAGGAAAAACATCTGGTGTACTACTTTTACTTTAATCTTTAATTATAAACAGTTGATTTCAACTTTGTATTTCTGGAATAGCAAGCCATAGGTTGGAGCATTCGAGGTTCAGAGTGATGTAATGGTTACTGGCATGAAAAACGGAATTGACAAACCAAGTTCGAGTTTCAGCTGAGACTGGTTAAGTTCACTTTGCACTAATGACCTTGGGAAAGGCATGAGTCTACCTGTCCCCCTAGCTACAGGTAAATAGCAGGGTAGTTGGAGCCCTTTTACCCCTGTAAGGCAGTCTGTCTAAGAGAAGGTTACTCTGACAGAAAGAAAAACTACAGCTTCACCCTATTAAACCTTACTTGCTACCAAAACCGCTACTCCACCCCATATAACTTACTTGCTACTGAGACTGCAGTGTGGCCCTATGCTCCACAAGGAGTCTCCAGGAATGAACACTGTGTGAAAGTGTGTGTGGATAATTCTGACGTACATTCATGTTTCTAATAAAAATCTCACTAAACAACCGAAAGCTATTGACTAGTAATACTAAGTCAATGTGTATGTAAGTAAGTATAAGTCTGGCAAGTTGTTCATGTTTTCTCTCGTCAGATGTCAATTACTAATTAGAACACATTTTAAAATCCCTTCCACTGCGTTGATGCTTAAATTATTGGATGTTAATTGTATATCTATTTATGATCAGTGTCTGGATATAGATAATCCAACAGGGTGATATTTGCTGTTGATATTACGGAAATGATACAAACATGAGGTCAGGTAAAAAATAACTAATTTTGGAAAGAAAATGTTTTCAGAACAAGAAAAATTTGCTGATGATGCTATAAAAATATCAAATTGAAATAATCAGCCTGAAATCCTGATTGGCATAAACTTAGAGTCCAGTTTCACATTGCTGTCGTCTCGTAAATTGACCCCCCCCCCCCAATATAATGTAATGGGATGATATTTGCTGTTGACAATATGGAAATAAAAACTAAAATTATCTTTAGTACATATCTCAAAGTACTTGAAAAGACATTATCAAATTACTGCCACCATTTTGTCTGATTACTTAACATCCACGTAACAAACAAACAAACAATTCATTGCAAACCCAACAGGTTTCGTTTTGGTACAAAGGTCATCAAGTGGAACGGAGTAAACAGATGAAGCAAGCAGCCCTATTTAACCACTTCAGAAATGTTAATCAGATGAAGGGTTGTCAGTAATCATTGTCATCTTCACGCTGGGGAAAGATGGTCATAGATATGGCCCAATTCAATTGGTATTTGTACTGAAGTGAAACACCTTGGATTCGTCATGAATTGTTCATTCATTCTAAAAACAATTGGTTTTTATATCCACATTATCAATTACTAATGAATCTGCAAGTGTAGACGCTTCAGCTTGACTAAGATGGTAGAAAAGCAATTTTGAATACCCTAAATCCCATGTGTATGTACGTGTAACAATTCATATATTTCACAATTGAAGGGGACAAAAATAAAAGAACAGAATTAAGGCGATCTTGTCATTTAGCCTCACAAATTATCGTGGCAGTCGATCAGATACAACAATATAGTAACTATCAGATCTTATGCAAAATTTTTCAGTCATATATTTTTTTTTCTTTGACTGTATCAGCATTATTATTTTTTTGATCATCTCATCTCGTCTTAGTTGTTTTTTTACTGCAACCTTTACTCAGACTGATTTCCCTTCGGCAGTGAGTAAATAGTTATAAATATTAAAAAAAAATACATAAAATGTATCAATATTGTTTACTGCTATTAGTATTTTTATTCGTAAAAACAAAAAATGCATACCAGCTTTAGTTTTGTGAGTGTCATAATATCTACGTATGGGAAATAGCAAAATGATATTCTATGATCCAGGCATAAAATTTGGAACCAAAGTGGTAGTTGGTAGTTTGTAAAAAGAAATCATAGAAAGGCTCCAAAAAGTTCAACTATTCAATGTATTGGTCAGATAGTAATGCAATAATGAAGTTAAGATTCTTTCTGTCATTCTTTATCAGGACATGGTTCACCATGAATTCATCCAGGTATGACACAATGTATGTGACAATCCAAACTGTTGTCATAATTATTTTTAGAGGTGCATCAAAAAGTTTATGAAAGTCTGGGTGCGCATTTGTACCCTCTTCAGCCATCTATCACCACACTTTGCCAGGGAGAATGTGCTGATTGATATGGGCTTCTAAAGTGGCTTCATCTCAGGAATGCATACTAAATAAACATGAACCAGTGGTTCATTTGATGCTACCAAATAACCAATAACCATGACTTAACCTTCCTATTTTATGAATGCAGGGCCAGGGATCATTTGATATCTTATATCATACTAAAGATTTTAAAATTTTACTGACTTTTGTATCAATGGAAATGCTCAAACCGAGCTAAATTCACTGTCATTTGAGCAAAATGTTCTCACTATGCATGTCCACAATTGGAGTTTATCATACCAAAGTAAATAGGAATATTGTAGAATTTTTCTCTTCTGCAATTCATGTTTCATACTTCAAAACAGAAAAATACTGCTCCTTTCCTCGTAGTATAAATATGTTGAAACATTTTAGTTTCTCAAGAGGCAAGCAATATTAGAAATATTTTAATGCCTTGCGGGCAATAATCATACAAGGCTATGGAAGCAGTTTTCTTAACACTTGAATATTCTTAGTTACAAAACATTGATTCATTTGAGGCCACTGCAAAAATGAAACTTTTTCTCCGTTTTCTGATACTGAAATTCATTGTCCATTAACTAAAGATAGATAAGGAAAACAAAATTTTCGCAGGCAACGCCACGTGTTCTGTAAAGTTAGCAGACTGGATGAAATTAGATTTGAACCACAGGTTGTAGTTCGCTGACATAGATGACAAATGTACACCACGATGTGTGAATGCATTTGTATGTGATAAGATTTGAATATCTCCTGACATCTTGCTCTTCCTTTTCTTCCTCACTCATTGTCTATTTTGTGTCAGATACAGCGGTCGAAATGGGGTGGGTGGATTGGTTACCCAGGAGTATGGTGTATTTCTACTTCTCAATTTCCTGATATTTATATGCTCAATGTCTATTTATGGAGACATTAACATATGCCTATTTCCCGAAACCCATTTCCATCGCTGGTCAGATATTCAATACAAATCTTGCCAATGTTTACCAGAATGCAACTCATTTACAATATTTGGTGGCTGTTACTTGGTAATAGTTTCTCTTCAGATATCATCCATAATTTTGAGAAGAGTTATTAACATTCAGAGAGTTTTGGGGACAATCAAACTTCTTTTTTCTTGTTTTTATTGTTTTTCATGCATTGTTCTGACCGTACAGCCTTCTTCAGGTGCACTATCCCCAGGGGACTCTTCTTTCCGATAGTGTCAAGTAACGGTAGTGAACAAATTATTATATTTTTTCTCTTTTTATGTATAACTGCAACATTTGTAATGTCGAAAGCAAATGTTTTCAGATAATTTCTTTGTTAAGCCAGGACTTCCATGTCTTGCCTCTGTTGAGCTGTGAAAGCCAATATCAAGTTGAATTGGTCTGATTAATACCATTAGCCGACATGTTGATTTATGCCACTCCAAGTATTCTTGCTCTTTTGAGGCATTCGCTGTCTTTAATCTGGACTTTTTCCCAGAGAAGTGTTCACCTTTCTCTCTTGAGGTGCTAACAGCCATAGTATATTTTTCTAGTTTCAGTTATGGCTTTTTGTTTTTGTTCTTTGAGTTATGTGAACAGCAAAAATAACATGGGATTCAATTGTCCAAAAGACTCTTTCAGGCTTTTCTCCAGATCTTGCCAGTTCTGTGAATGAGGCTTCTACATTTTTTCACAGAGTTCATGCCCGAAACAAAGCAAGGAAGTATTGATATAAAATAATGTTTTGCTATCAACCAATTGCTTCCATAATATTAATCTGTAAATGCACATAATGTATAATATGATCAATTTGTGGATACGATATATTCAACAGCATAAATTTAGTGAGAGAAAAAAAAATTTATGTAGATTAAAATTTATTTCACTTGCATTTTTCTCCTTTTGGCTTTATCAATAATGTTGACAGTGTAAAACATTATCACTTGAAATAATTGTTTCATTTGAACTTACCACTTCAATAAAACCAAAAGGCAAAAAATGTCAGTGGAATAGGTTTAAATTTACTTACAAATATTGTCAACTAAATTCATACAATGTATAAATAAATACCAACAAGGCTGCAAATTCTTAACTGTTTTTAATTAGAAGGAGTTGATGCTATAGCTGGAAGATTTTATCCAGAAGCTTAGGAAGATCACTAGATCAAAATTTCATAAAAGTAGACAAACTTTTAAGGAATTAATAGATCCCTACAGATAGAAGCATTAATCCCAGAAGAAATTGAAACTTTTGTCAGAAATACAAATCATCATCATCATATATATATATATATATATATATATATATATATATATATATATATATATATATATATATATGTGTGTGTGTGTGTACATATATATACAATTTATAGAAGTAATGGTAGTAGCCACCAGCCAAGCCTGTTGTTGCCCTGTTAGGCCAGCAGTCAAAAGCAGTTGCCTAAATGAGCATTGAGTGTGAGAAATCAGAGCCATGTCTGTCACACTTATGTTCACTTAAGAGGCCTTTATTTTAAAATTTATAATAAGAGCCATATCTATCAAAATAATCCTGACTTAAAAGGCCTTTATTTTAAAATAGAAATGAGGAATACATAGCTGTCATAGTAAGAGAGAGAGGGAGAAAGGGTACTAGCAAGAAATATCATCTCCTAAGAAATAATTTGTTAATATGCATGTAAATAAATAGCATAATACATAAAGATATTGATTATAGACAATGATCATTCAAACTAATATGATGTCATTAATGTGTTGTCGAGTCAGTGTTTCTAGTTTCATTCCAGGGACCCAATTTTCTCCCCAAACATGCATAAATCTCTGCAAAATTGGAGACTTGTGAATAAATCTCTTCAGTTGCAGATCTTTACTGCCGAAAATTTAATAACTCAGGCTTGACTTTCAAAACAAATTCAAGCAGTGATCTACAAATACACTAGCTTGTTCAAAGGCAGTCAGTAGAATCGTGCTGACCTCTTTCCAAAGTGAGCAATTTATACCTTCATACACAAACATACATGTTCATCTGCTAGACAAGGTACTCAGCTGAATCCTCTTTTCAGGATGCAACACTTTTCGACTCTTGAATTATTCCTTATACGTCAGTTTTGGGGTTAATTTTTCACTGAATATTACATGAATTTTCATTTATACACTTATGATAACTGTTATCAAAATGACACTCTGAGAATAATTAGTGGGAAAGCTGTGTCCTTGACACAATCTAAGAAAGTAAAAATGACAATGTATCCATAAAATCTACTGAACCTGAATGGCCGCTTTGCATGTATTTGATATTTGCAGTGAGTTCTATTGTTGGATTTGATTATATATCCTATGCTTATAAATCATTGATATCAAGTTGTAGTGAAATGATTCTAATTCTTTATGGCATTGCAGGGTTTGAAGCAAAAGTGTTGTCTTGAAAATGATGGGAGAAAATTCTGGAGAATCTCTCCATTATGAATGAAGTATTTGTGAAATAGCATTTTATATACATAGATATACAGACCATGAATTATGGTCCGTATAAATCATTGTTTTTTTTTTAGCAGAATTGCATAAAGTGAACAAAAAATTCTGTTCTCCCACAGTTGGTCCTATGAAGCAGCTATTTCTTGTAACCAATCTTCCAATTAACCAGAATCCACTGTGTGTATATATATATATATATATATATATATATATATATATATATATATATATATTGGTAAAATGACAATGTAGAGGTGGGGAGAAAATTTAAGAGAAAAACAGTTGTTACATCTCAAGATTTTTTATTATCAAGTGGGCATGTTCTGATGCATTTTGATGGTTGCCAGCCACCTTTTTAGAGAACTTACTGCAGTTTTCAGAGAAAACGTGCTGTTTACATGTTTGTGATTTGAGGAATTAAAATCGGGATATTCTCAAGATGTAACATCTGTTTTTCTCTTAAATTTTCTCTTCATCCTCCTATTGTCATTTTACCAACATTCAATCGGATTAGCTCACATCCACAAAACAAACATATATATGTATGATCAGTGGATTATTGTTGATTAAAATTCATCCAATAGTATTGTATTAAAAAGACAATTCAGAAAGTTGAAAATGATGTTAAAAATGTGATTTCTTCATTCAATTTAAAATGTTTTGTTTGCTTGGACTTACAAAACAGGCTTAAATGAATGTACCTTTTTAACATTATTCTTGGTTTCCTGTATTGTCTTTTATATATATATATATATATATATATATGAAGATAATTAAAAATTAGTTAACAGCTAATTTTACTCCTTCAAAAGAGCCAAAAAGAAACAGTGTTTATGTTGAAAAACTTCTTCCTTGCTATTTAAATTCTCCATATTTCAATAAAATAATCATTGAGTCTTGTTTATTGATACTTTTTGAATCCACATCGAGCTGAATATACAATCCAGATATCTGTTTCCCATTAATTTCAAATGTTCCTCAACATCCGCGAATTATCATGAGAAAATAATGAAACTTCAACATCCCTCCACTCTTCCCTCCTTCCCCCAAACCAATGTACATAAATTATCTCAATGTAATTATCTAATCTGATGTTTTAACATGAGAACCAAAACCGGTAAAGCATAAAAATGGTTCATTTGAACCCCACAGCTTGGACAGTGCCATATTTAGACTTGGTTTGGCCCGAAGCTATGTACAGCTCAGTGTGGCCAACGTAAATGTTTTTCATTTAAATCTAGATGTTTTTGGTTGCGTCTAGGAATGACAAATTGCTATATAGATGAATTTTGATAAAGTAAATAATATCTTATTACTATAATTTAGACAAAAACAAGAAATATCTTCTATAAATTGAGCAATATTTTGATAGAATAAATGTTGAAGATTAAAGTCACATTTAATTTATTTGATATTGTTTAATATATATCCTAGATTTTAGATGGATATATGGACCTGGTTTCGACCTAGTACATAGGTTCTGTACATCTGACTGACTACTGTACTAGTTTTCAAAAACCAAGAAAAACAAATTAGGTATAAAATAGGGTTAGAGTTTTGAATCCCATTCTTGGAAATTTTTAATCTTGTTTCTCATTTTATTCTATGAAATCTCATTTGGTTTTTGATTTATACTTTCAGATAATATATAAGACTCCCATTTTAGTTCTTAGTCAGGTTTTTTGCCTCAACTAAAGTAAATAGTTTGACCTAGTTCCTGCTTGAATACTGATCTTCTTCTCCTACCAAAATATAACCAACAACTGACTTAGTTTCAGTCAAAGCTAGATCAGTCCATAACTAGATACCAACTATGGTTTCTAGGTGTTGGGATGGTTTTTTGACTCAATTTTAGATGTAAACTTTGAAATAAAGTTGGCCACACTGGCTTGGAGGCCTTTAGTTAAACGATTACGTCAGAAGGTCTCAAAAAACTCGAAAACATGTATGCCTTTTTTCATTTTTTGAGGCCCTATTCTGTGGTTTATTTAGCTTTTGCCTGGGCCTATTGTGGATCAGTGCTTTATATCACTTGTGATAAATACTTGGTTGTGAAATACTTGTTTGCTTGTAGGTTTGATACCTACTAGAGGCTAGTTTGTTTTGAATTTGTCTACATAATCCAATGTAGGTTTGTATGAGTAAAACAAAAATTGAAAGACCAGTGTTTACTGATATGAGCTAATTTCATAACTTCTTTTTTCCGGCAAAGTTTATGTAAGCAAATGTCTGGCTCAATTTTCAGAAAATTCCCATCAGCTAAAAACCATTTTGATAAGCTATACTATATAGAATTTCTTTTGCTGTTTGATTAAAATTTGTCAAGTGTTTCAATTGAGTGATTATCGAGACTTGTTGTATTTAATATTCACTAATATATTAATGTCTGGTCTTTCATTTTGTATGCCTCATATTGTTAGTAGATTTCATTGAAGATTCAGTTGCATAACTCGTTGTCTCTGAGTTGCAGAAAACAAGTACGAAAGTTAAACATAAATAGAATTTTACAGGAACAGAAAATCACTAGAACGATAGTCTCTCTTCAGGCCATGTCATTGCAATATTGTCTCCACTCTTTTAAGAAGATGGAGCTATATCTTGTTGCTGCCAAGTGTTCATTGAAGTAGACTGATTAAACAAACCTGTCTTCTTGGAGTGGTTTTTCTGGTTTCCATTCTTTGAAACTTTCTTCTCTTTGTTTTCTATGACCTTGAAAATACTTTTAGTGTCGACAATTTCATCGAAGTATTTATATATATATATATATATATATATATATATATATATAAGGAGGTGTGGGCTGGCATAACGGAGTTGCAGTTTTGGCCAAGGCTGCTTATGTTCACTTAACACTAATGCCCTTGGGAAAGGTATGAATTCACTCCTCCCCAAAGTTATGGGTAAATAGGAGGGCTATTTGATCCTCCTAGTCCTGTCAGACAGTCCAACTAAGAGAAGTCAGCTCTGAAAGGAAAACAAACCTGGAGTGGAGCCCCGAAGGCAACTTCTACTACAAAGAAGGTGGTCAGTTTTTATGTCTCATTGTACCAGTGGAAAAAAAAACCTTCTTTAGAGGCCAAGAGATTGGGATCATTTCTGTGCAGTGACCCACCCACTTGATAAAAATTTTAAAAATCATGCATTATTTGCTATGCAAATCTCTGTAAAACTACAGACATGATCGGAATGATGGTCAACCCACATTTTAGGGATTTATAAGAAAAATCATAAGAAAAATGATTCCATCTCTTGATCAAAAATGTATAGTACGGGCTGAGTTCTCATCTAGAAGTTTTTACTTCTCTGAGTCTGATTCTTAGTAGTCTCTTATCAATGAGACATTAGTTTCTCAGCTTTTGATTGTGTTTCTCATTTGGCTAATTCAGGTGATATATTGCCAAGGATCTGCGATATCCTCTTCCATAGATTTCTAATATTTCTGGACGAGGAGGAAGAAAAGACTCAACAGTAAGATTAATATTTGGTCTCAGAGACACACGTGCAATATACTTGAAATATTGGACATTATTAAAATCTCTATGTATAGTTCTGTTCCTAAGTGTTTGAACAAACAGAAATTTTGAAATGCGTACGGTGCTAAAGTACGGGCTTAGTACTCATATAATGAGCAAGAGACTCTTAGTAGACTCATATCAAGGGGACTTTAGTTTCTCTGCTTGAAGATTCTATTCAAGAGTCTGCTGAAATCAGACCTTGATTGTGTTTCTTGTTTGGCTTGTTCAAATGCTGATCCATCACAGAGACGAAAACAAGAATCAAATATTGATATATCAAATTTATCGGTTCTCCTCGTAACTGTTCAACGAAATTTGAGACAAAGAAATGGTTTCAGCAAATCCATTTCCCTAGTTTGAGAAGACACCGAAGACATTCACTGCCACCAGAAGCACAGGTGTGTTGTGCGACACATTGTGTATTGCTCTGATGTACATGTGAGTCAATTCTACAATTTTATTCGAGGCAATATAAATAGCGGTGGGAACATCCTAGACTTGGTTTCTGTCTTGCAGTGCTGGGCAGAGTATGTGTAAGTCCTATCCTTAGTTTCCCATCAGCCCATTCTTATAACCTTAGCCGAAAATATATTTGCAGCTCGGTTACCAGAATTGGTCAGAAGGGGAGGTAATCCAAGCTTCATCTCGGAGACTTGGCCAATACAAGCATTACAATAGTGTCGAATTAGGAAATCAAACGAGCAGAGGCACAATACCTCAAAGGCTGGTATCAAATCCAATGCTATTCCAATGCCTGTGCTGAGTAAGTCTCTGACATAATGCATGGATTATCTCCCCTCCTAGCCAAATCCAGCAATCCTGATTTGCTGTGACATTTGTGTTAAACTTTCTATTGGTTTATCTTTGTGTAAACCAAGTCATCCACCATGTTGGATTAACTTGAGATCTCACGTGATATCGTGCTATCACGTTCCTTTAAATAACTTCAGTCAAGAGGTAGATAACCTAATATCAACAATTTATTCCTTGTTGTCTGCTTCCTAGTCCCCACAAAAGGTTGTGATATTGAGCAGTTCCCAAAGATTTTTTTGGCTCGATTTCTAAAAAAAATTTGCAAAACTGAAGAACGAAAGTAAAATGGACATTCATTTTCCAAATCAAAGAAGAAATGAAATAAATTAAAGGTGCTTCTTTGAATGTTTTTTTTTGTTTTTGTTTTGAATAAAAGACATTGAATGTGAATAAATACACTTATTAACAATTTGAGGATTTGTTTGTTATTTTTTTTTCTCATGAAGTCGAACAATGTCGATCCTGATCAGTACGTAGATGTGGGACTGTTTGGGAAAAGCATATGCTGTAAACCATGAATCATGTCAAGATCTCCTCCCCTCTCCTGTTCAAAAATGGTAAATCAAACCTTGGACAGAACTCCGACCTCAAAAGCGTCCCACCATGGATTAACTAATCACATTAATTAATGCTGATTTCTCTTAACTCAATTAGCAAATATTGAAATACATATAATACTATGGCATGGGGTTAGTATTCATTTGATAAGTAAGTGTCAGACTCTTAGTCTCACATAAAGGGGACTTTAGTTTCTCTGCCTAAAAATTCTATTCAAGAGTCTTGCGAAATCAAACCTCAATTGTTTTTCTTCTTTGGCTTGTTCAGATGATATATTAGCAAGGACCTGTGATATCTTCATCTATGGATTAACTAATTACATTAATCAATGCAGATTTCTCTTGACTCAAATAGCAAATCACATCAGTGAAAAAAGTTCATGAGATAATGATGATCCATGGCAGAGACAAAAAGAAAAATCAAATATTGATATATCAAGTTTATCTTTTCTCCTTGTAGCCGTTCAATAAAGGTGAAAGGCAGTTCAATTCCCAAATCCAAGAGTTGAAGACTAAGGATCCTGACTTCAAAGACATGCCTCCAAAATGTGAGTGCTATGCTCAGGGGAACACCAGAATGCATTAAAAGCTGATGACCAGCATACTCAGAAGGGATAGATGACCCCTCTATCATTTCACGTCGAAAGATATGGAACCAGAAGTTGAAGATCTGTTGGAAACTTTTAACCAAAACTGTCAACATAAGTTTCTTCAGTTTTTAAGTTGGTCTAACTGGCTGGCTGGCTTGAAATCAAGGTCTCAGCTATCATATATCATGCATATAGTCTTCACCAATGAAGTTAAAAGGTTGAAAATTTAAACCTTAACTCCTCATTATGAATAGAAGAATTTTTTTTTTTTTTCAGAAATCCACCCTGAATTACTTTTTTGAAGATGGGTTCAATTTTCAATGTAGGTTTATGCTAAATTGATCCCTTAGGTCGTGACCACATATTTTTCTGAAACTGGCGATTTTTATTTTTGTGATCATTGCCTGCCAAAAGGCAAGAGAAGTAACTTATTCATTGATCACCCCCTTCTTCTAATGCTACCAAAAGACGTTGGTCACATGATAGTCTCTATTGAGTGACTTGGGGGAGTATAAAGCAACAAAAGAAAAAAAAAAGAAGAAAAAACGCAAGTAAACAGAAAAGTATTAGTTGCATAATCAACCAATTCTCCCACGTCTCTTTTGACTCCGTCTTTCTTATGCAGCGGGTCATATTTGGGCTGAGACGGGTATACATTACTCCTTCTGGGACGAGGCACAGGGATAAAGAATCATTGAATAGTGAGGAAGTTGGCCGGTTGTATAAATCGGGTTGGCATTGATTTCGATCCCATGAGGTTTTCTTTGCTCGACAAAGAAAGTATTGGGGTTAATAATAAAGAAAGGATTTGGACACATCGCGTGAAAACTTGAACAAACTGCACTGATACTTCAATCGTGGCTGCCTTCGTCCCTTTAAAATTTCTTTTTTGAACCAAAACCTAAACTTAACCCTTAACTCTTACCCTAAACACTCACACTAATAGTTTTAGATTGTCAATTTTTCAGCTTTCATTTGAAAAATACATTTTTAAAAAATAAATTCGTAGATAAGGTCGAAAAGTGAATGAATCGCGATCAAAGAAAAATTTCAAAATTTGTGTAGGAAAAAAATGCCGTTCTGGGATCCCGGAACAAAAATAGTGCAGCAAAATCTAACCAGGAAATGTTTGGAAATAAACGCGAAAAAGGTAACAATGGCCAAAGAACTTTCGCAATGTGGGTTTTCTTGAAAAGAAAAGAAAAAAAAAACGGTGGTAATCAGAGCTTAAAGTCTTATGTTACATTTTCTTTTAAACTTCAAGAAAATTTGAGGAACATGCTACGGCCCCTTGAAGCTATTAAAGGTCTGATCAATTATAATGATTAAAAAAAGAAACTGCTGTACGTATTTTATACACGCTTGAAAATTCATCATTTCTACGCAGTCATTTACGGACATTCATGCATGTGTAAAAACTTGCATTTAAAAAAAAACACTGAACTAATTTTATTCATGAGAGAACAATGCCCAGACTGTCTTCCATATAAAATGAACGCTCTTTAGTACACAGTTTAAAATACAACGTCGCAGTATTTCAAGACACAGATGAGACAACGCACAATTAGGTTAAATAGATGTTTATGTACAATTACAGTTTCGCAAGGCCGAATAAAGCGAGGAAGGACTTAATTTTCGGGCTTAATTGTTTTAGTGCTTTCTCCAACCTACCAACTATCACCGTCACTGATGTAAACAACGGTGACCGCGAAAAAGTCACAATTGGCTAGGAAACACGTCATAGCTTTGGCTTCTGGCTGAAGGGAAAAAGTCGTATTTAATTGAAAGTTTAATGAAATAAGTAACATTTCACAACAAATCTAATACTCAAAGGACGAAGGTTTTAAAAGGCGTCAACCAGAACTTCCACAGAAACTGTCAACATAGGTTTCTTCGGGTTCAAAGTTGGCTGACTGGATCGCTGGCTACGTAATGTGTTCATGTGTCACACGTAGAGGCAGCACCAATGGAGCTAGTGGGTTGAGAATTTAAACATTTACTCCTCATCATATTTTCAAAAACGTTTTGTTTTGTTTTTTATTTTCTTAAAATCCCTCCTAGGTATTTATTTGGGAGATGGGCGAATTTGCAGAGTAAGTTTTTGCTAATTTGATCACCAATTTGCACCCGGTCGCATTCACACTTGTTGTTTTTATTCGTTTGTTTGTTTTTTGTTTTTCCAAATTCAAATTTTTTAGAGATACAACAAAAGTAGAGAGAAGTAACTTATTCATTGATCATCCCTTTATCCAGTTGTTTAATTGATCACTCCCAACACAGCGAGCTGATAAAAGATTTTGGTCATTCGACGATTTCTATCAGGTGACTGCCCAAACCTGTCTTTCTTAATTTGTTCCTCATTTTCTCCTTTATAGTCTCCCAAATGGCAGCTTCCTATGAAGTGCAAATTTGAGTATAAATGTAACTTTACGCCAGGATGAACGTAGGGTAGGTGGCGCTAACCTGTGGAGACCTGAAGAGCTAAATTTAGGCTCAGATCAATCTCAGCATTTTCAAATCTAAGGAAGAAAAGTCATTTTTTTCAAAGAAATTCACACGTTTTAAAGTATGTCCTAATTGATTTTATGAAATCTCTATCGTGACCCTTGCTTAACTTTATGAAATCTCTAAAAAATCTAATTTTGCTTTCCTGTGCTAAATTGCTGACCTAAACCTGTAATTTTCGTTCATTGTATGATCGTCTGAAACAATTTTTCCAAAACACATAATTTCACCTGAACATTAATGAAAAGTGAAAAGAATATTTCATATTGAAAGCAGACGGAATGCTTCAGACCAATAGTTTCGTGCGACAAACGGAAAGTAAGGGTCCAGTTCAGTATTATGATAATATTGTAAATAGAACTCTCCCACCCCAAAACCCCTCTGAAGAAAAATCTTTAAAAAAAATGATACTGGTAACAAAGGTCTTTATTGAAGACACAAAAAAATTCTTCGGGATTTTTTAAACAGTTTTCACCGCTTACTGATAAAACGAATCTTGACGTTTTTGGTTTTTTACAACTGGCCATCAATCTACAACAGTGAGTAATCTACGCGAATCAGAAGTTAAGAATGAACTCTTAGCGTAAATAATCTTTTTTTTTTTTTTTCCTTCAGCTGTTTTGTTTAGGAAGAAATATTAATGTATTGAAAACCATATTTTTCACTGTGTTATGAAATTTGAACTTATTTTTCCCGGGGCAACACCGCTCGTCCCAGCTAGTAAGTAATATATTCTGCGCAGTTATATAACGATTTGAAGCCTTTGTCTACTTCTACTTTTAAGCATTACCTTCAATAATTCATCATGAGTTCTTTGACTTTTTGTCCTATGAATTTTTTCCCCCTGACTTTTTTTCCTGCACTCAGGGTAACATTAAACTCACAATTTATGATGGCTTTGAGCATCAAAGACAAAATTGCTTTTTTTAGCTGCTGAAAACTGCAAGAGGCATAAAGAATAAATAGCACTGGTCTGGTTAGTCACTCAATAGAAACCATCAAATGACCAACGTCTTTTTGCAGCATGTTGTGTTAGGGTTAATTAATTGAAAAAAAAGATCGGAAAATGGGTGATCAATAAATAAGATACTAACTTTGCTTCTTGTTGGACAGTGATCACTAAAAAAAGTTTGAATTTTCAAAAAAGAAACTAAGGGGTCTATCTAACACAAATTTACATAGCAAACCGACTCCTCCCTCAACACACTCACCCACACCCACCCACCCACTCTCTCTCTCTCTCTCTCTCTCTCTCTCTCTCTCTCTCTCTCTCTCTCTCTCTCTCGTTTTTTTATAGACTTAATAAGGAATAAATGTTTAAATTTTCAGGAGCCTAGCTCCATGGCTACAGCCTATATACGTGATAAGTACATACGTAGCTTGTCAGCCAGCAGGACCAACTTGAAAACTTAAGTAACCTATATTGACAGTGTTTGTGACAGTTTCGTTTGACGGTTACTAATAGCAAATTTTATCGACGTTAACCCATTATCTGCGACAGGTGGCTTCGAGTAATTGATATCCTTTGCCAGATGAATGCCATTATCCATTGTGAGATAATCCATTACAAGCTACCCATTGCAAGTCATCCATTGCAAGATAAAAGACCTTGTCTATTATAAGATGATCCATTGCAAGATAAAAGATCTTGTTCATTATAAGATGATCCATTGCAAGATGAAAGATCTTGTCCATTATAAAAATGATTCATAGCAAGATAAAAATCTTGTCCATTATAAGATGATCCATTGCAAGATAAAAGACCTTGTCTATTATTAAATGATCCATTGTAAGATGAAAGACCATGTTCATTATAAGATGATCCATTGCAAGTTATCTATTGCAAGATAGAGGCCCTGACTCACAGATGTCGGGGAAAGTAATTTGTGCATGAATCCAACCCAAATATTCAATCACCTTTTCCGTGGCCCCTTATCCATCCTCTCGCAAGTTGTATAGAAGTTAATTGAGAACTTTTGGAGATATCGTGTGGACAGACACGAAATTTTAGCGATATTATGTGTGGACATATAACTACGACGTGAGGAAGTTGATTGTCCTTGGGTCCCCAAATTGAATTACTTCTCCCGTAGCCTAGTATCAACCCTTTCCCGAAATTTCACGGAAATTTATTGATAACTTTGGGAGACACGAGCCTACATATAGATGTATGAAAAAACGGGATAATATCTCTGAATCAAAAATAAGATTCTTGGATCTGTCCCTGAAATTGATACCCCTTTTTAAATTTTCAGTCCTCTAGTTCTATTGGCGTGACATGTACATACATAGATAGCCAGCCAGACCAACGTAAAAACCGAAGAAATCCTCGTTGACAGTTTTGGTTGATGGTTTCTAATATTTTGAACTAGATATTAAGTGAGAACTTTTGGAGAAATCGTGTGGACAGACCGGAAAACTTGGCGATATTATACCTCCAAAATGCCGGTAGTATTTAGATAATTTTGCAATTGCGTTGTACTTAGAAAAAATATCAAAAACATCGTTGCTCTGCATTTTTCTTTCAACCAGGAATAAAACAGATTTAAACGCGTTTGCAAAAAGAAAATAAACTAGGGAGACTACTCTATAATAAACATTAGATAGTTATCTTCCTTGACAAATGTAAAAGGAAAAAAAATTAGACAATCATACGGCGTATCATGCAAGTAGATTTGGTTAGACATAATTCCTCCTTAATCCTTCCAACACTGATGATTGCAGGAGATCTATTAGAAACTGTCAACCAAAACTGTCATCAAAACTATCAATGTACGTTTCTTTCAGTTTTCATGTTAGTCAGGTCGCACGCATGGAGCTAGAGAGCTGAAAATTTCAACATCCACTTCTTGTAATGTTTACAAAAAAAACTTTTTTCTTTCAAATTCCCTGCTAAATAGGTTTTGGGCGGGGTTCAGTTTGTAATGTAAGTGAATGTTGACTAATCCTTCAGTTTGTGTTCGTACTTGTTTTGTTTTTTATTTATTTTATTTTTTTTTGATTCTGACTTTTTCAGTGATCATTGCCCAACAAAAGGCGGGAGAAGTGATATTCTTTGATCATCCCTTTTACAATTTTTCTAATTGATCACCCCCCCCCGTTGCGATCTGCTGCAAGAAGAAGTTGGTTGCGTGACGGTTTCTTTTGATTGACTAACCAGCCCTGTTTTTATTTGTATTTTCTTACTATAAAAAAATGTTTTTTTTTTAAACTTTGGCCGAATTTTCATGGCGAAATTATTGAAAAAGCAAGTCACGTGCAATACGACAAACGATTAAAGCTTCTGCTATCATGCGTATGAGGTCTGTCCGGAAATTATCCAGCCATTTAATGCCAACGAAAAATAGACTACCTAGGGCAATAGCACCTTAGTCTCTCTTCAAAGTTTTCTCCCTGCGACCTCTCACACTCATCCCTGCGTCCGTCCCACTTTTCAAAACAATCGATAAAGTCGTCTTTCGGGATCATCCTCAACTACCTCATTGCACTCTCCTTAATCTCGTCCACGGCTTGAAATCTTCCTGTCGACGGCGATTTCAGCTTTGGGAAAAGCCAGTTGTCGCTGGCAGCCAAATCTATATTGTAGGGTTGGAGTTCTGACGAACTTGGGTGATGCGATGTTTTGTAATTAAAAAACAACAAAAATAATAATCACTGCACGAGACATTTCATTAATCTACCAGCGCGGTCATTGCGAATACGACCACTCAGTATACAAGGTCACTCAATGGCGTCTCAGTGTCGACCAAGCAGGAGAATGTCTATTTATAAACGAACAGTAAGGTCTCCACCGATTGTTTACAAAATTCCATCAAGGCTACGCAAAAGGTCCGCAAGATATTCAAAATGGCTGGATACTTTCAGGATCTTTTTCGTCTACGGTTAGTCTCCTGAAGGTTTTGAAGGCATGACCCTCAATGTCCAAATGAACAAATACTGACACAATATTTCAATAATTTTGACTACTTTTTACCTTCATCTTCATTTTTAGTTATCACAACTTTGAGTTGGGCCGTCATTCTACGACAATGGGGAAAGATAAGAATATATAATGTAACAATAGATAATTGAAAGAACAAATGTTGAGTTTAACAAATAAAAGTTGTGTCAAAATTGCGCAGTCAGGTCCAGGACATCTTTTATATGGAAACACCCGAAATAAAACACTACGCATAGGTTCAATGGGTGATGTCTGTAAAATACGCGAAGTAACGTGAACCAAGGTGAATGTAATCAAAAAAAAAATTTATTTTGAAGTTTGCTGTGATTGATAATTTAGGATTAGGTTTTCATTCATTGATTAACGCAATTGTTACTTGTAATAAATGATATCTTAGCTTCTCGCTGCTTCCCGTATTCTACCATGACCCTCAATAAGTCGAAACTATTTTCCCATTACTCTCAATCAGTACGACTCCTGCTGAAACCTCCAATAACCTTGGATCCTTCAGTTTTGACCCGTCTCTTCATATCTTCTTCCACGATCACTGCCGTATGCGCAAAACAGAGAGATAGAAATCTGCGATCAAAATAGGCATCAACCAATAAATTCCTCCTTCACTTGTCGGCCTGAAATAGTCTGCACATGTCAACACGACAAACAGGGGCTTCTTTCCTTTTCACGTCTAAGATCCGGAGTTTAGAGTTATGTAATGGACACGGTAGTGTCACAGCAGCTCACAGAATGACGTAATCGGCAAACTGGGCTCGAGTTTCGGCCGAGACTGCTCACGTTCACCTATCACTAATGCCTTGGAAAAAGGTCTGAATCCACTCCTAACCTAGCTATGGGTAGATAGCAGGGCAGTTGGAGCCCTTTAGATCTATAAGACAGTTTGCCTTGGGTTAGCAACTCCACCCTGTAAAACCTATGCCCAGTCCCAAAGGGTCTACAGGAGAAAAATAGACAGAATTGATAGGGACAGCCGAAAACTGAATCCAGGGAAAAAGCATCAATAAGAAAGACAACAGTCAAAAAACAAGCAGTGTGGTAAGGACTACATTACAATCTCGTTCGGTCAAAGGACATCAGTCGATAATGTCAACTGTAAAGTACGAAAGTCTTGATTGAATTTGCACTAATCAAGTAATCTAATTTAGTATTCTTTGTAAATTTAAATGAAAAAAAGGTTTTATAATGATATACTGGAAGAAGAATTGAATAAGTAATGATTTATTTTTTGTTTATCTATCTCTAGAAATTAGAATGAATAAAGGTTTTATTGTGATTTTCGACTATGCCCTTTGTACGGTCAACCCGAAAACTCTACTCTAGGAATGAGTTCGGTAAGAAATGATACACGATAAACATTGATTTACTAAGCTTACAAAAAAAGCTACGACCTGAACTCAAATGGACGCAAGATCTATACCAGAGCCGTTAATCGATAACGACTGACAACGATTCCTATAAAAGCTATACAATGTTGGACATAATAAAAAAAGGTTGTTTTGCTTCTGGAATGAGTGAATATTAAAGGAACAAAAGTAAAATAATCGGACAGAAATAAATGAAAGGGTGTCGAATATTCACACTACTACTGTGATATCACCTCCTACCGTTGGTTATTCGGCTGAGTTACGGTTCAAGTAAGCAGACGTTATTTTATTACCTTGTGCGACCGGAGACAACTGGGGCACAAATAACTGAAACGGACAGCCAGGATTACGCCAATATAAAACGGGCAACATTTGAAACAGCAGTCGCAAAAAAGGGGGAAAGAAAACATTTGTATTTTTATGCTTGTTCATTGAATGTTTGTGCTGATTATAGTTTGCTTTTCTAATTTCTCTTTAATAATAAAATCTAAACCGATTCTATGTTTAGAATTTGCGTGGTTTTGGTCGATTGGACGTTGAAAATGGCGTGATAAGCCGAAATATATCCGTCGTCAAAACATATGCATAGGAGAAAACTCATTTAATAAAGTTCAAGTAGAATGCTGAAATTTGAAAAAAAAAAGAAGAATAGTTCTTACCCGATTCGAAACCAAATTAATATTTTATTCATTAAGTACAGCTAATGGGAGTCGATGTCATTATTCATCAGATCGTTCGTATGAGAAGAGATAGCAATACACATTAGACCTTTCTCTGGAACTAGAATGAGTCGTTTTCTGAGAACAAATAACTGTTTTTCTTTGATATTATTACACATGGAATATTGTTTTTAGATGTATTCACACATCTCTATTAGATGCTTTTTAGTCACTCGGTTTCGTTTATATAATTAATAGGAAGAGGAAGTGAATGTGTTACGTCATCAAGTGAACATCTCTGGTCAATAAATGACGTATCAAGTGTTTGTTTTTAACAGTGTTGCCATGTATCGTTTGTTACTAATAGCTAAAACTGTCTTTAAAATAGCCAAAATTGGCTAAACTTCCCGATTCCCAGTAAACTTTATAGCTAAAAATGCTATGCACACTCATTTAAAGCCCATTTATCAAACAAAATAATCATACACTAAGACCCCAGAACAAATTATTGATGAAAATAGTACACTTACTCTAATTTAAACTTACTAATTGTTTTTGTTTTTTTTATAGTAACCAGATTTTCGGATGAATCATCCTCACTTTCCTCTGTCTACTCATCCTCCTGCTACTACTGCAACGACTATTCCGTTAAGAATCCCTTTGAAATCAGAAATCATTGATATGGACGTAAGGATGGTAGAAGCATCGTTGAACTGGTTCTTGTTTTGTTTTCACGTCATAGAGAATAAAGCAAAAAGTTTATCAATGTAATTGCATTTTTGTAGATTCAATGTAAATAGTAATATAATTCATTATTATTGGGATTTTTTTGAGCGCTTAACAACAATGTTGTCTAGCCAAGACTATTTTTCAAGTGCGATTTCAAATTATGATATAATGAAGCTCAAACTGCTGATTTAGACATTAAAGCACTTGGAGTGAGTGCGGTGTGAATTGTTCTGTGTTGGTTCAATTGGTTGAAATCTGTAGATCTTGAAACCAATGATAAATATCCAGGTAGGCCCGAACCTGTACTTAATGATGAAGAATTATCGTCAGCAGTGGCCAACGAACCATGTAGACTTTAGGACTCTAACAGCGACCATATCATGTCATTTCAAGGCTATAGGGAAGGTTAAAAATTCGAAAAATCGGACCCACATGAACAGGATGAAATGCTCCATGACAGCACTCGAACCCATAACTCTTTGTCTAAGCTTACAGAATTTGGATATGGAGTCTTGAAGCATTCCCCGCATTCAATTCATATTTCTGCTGTGGATTATCATCTTTCGAATATTTTGAACTACGTATCCGTTGTAAAAGGTTCAATGATAGGGAAGCCACAATTTGTGCTTTCACTGAATTTATGAACGCTGAACTTGAAGATTTATAGAGATTGCATATTATCATTAGAGGGTTGCTGGAAAAGGTTATGGCTTCAAATGAGTTGTATTTTTATCAAACATTTACTCCTTCGTGGTTGTTTGTGTCATCCTTCATCTTACTATTCAAAAAACGATTTTTCATATGCAGCAACTTAATTAGTGGAAAGAAAGAGAAAACATTAGTTTATGTTTGTCTTGATGGTAAGTTGTTTTTTTTTTTTCATTTCTCTTTAATAATCAAATCTCTCTCCATTCCAGATTTGTTTTCATTGAATACAGCTTGCGGTAATCGATGTCATTATTCATCAGATTGTTCGTGCGAAAAGAGAAAATACTTCCTGAGGTCTGTCTCCGGAACTGGACTGAATCGTCTTCTAGGAACAAATAACTATTTTTCTATAATCAACCAATTTACTTAAATAACAGCATTTTTATCTCTGCCAATTCCTACCATTCTCTATCACCCCTGCCACTCGTTAATGGAATATTTTAGTGCAAAAAACTATCCCTGCCACTTCTTAATGCCACTGGTTCTCAAAAGTCAACGTAACGTGTGGCAGGGAATGGCAAGGAGTTTGTTTACGTTTGAAAATTAGTAGTATCAAAAAGTGGCAGGGAATAGCAGGGTGTTTGCCTATATCTCTGAATTTTGAGATGAGGTATTATTATTATTTCTATTATTCTTCGGACTATCCTCATCTTGGTTGTTTTTCATACAACGTTTCGGCCGTTGTACTCTACGGTCTACATCAGGTATCATCTGGTAGGTGTGGGGAAGTAACGAACCGAACCCTTTATTTAACCGACGGGGGTATATTGACCGCACTCCCCTCTTAGCATTAGTAGTATTATATATACCCCGGGTTCGGTTCGTTACTTCCCCACACCTACCAGATGATACCTGATGTAGGCCGTAGAGTACAACGGCCGAAACGTTGTATGAAAAACAACCAACATGAGGATAGTCCGAATAATAATAGAAATAGTGTTTGTCTATGTTTTAGAATTGGTAGTATCAAGAAGTGGTTGGGAATGGCAGGGAGTTTGTTTATGTTTGAGAATTAGTAGTATTGAGAAATGACAGGGGATGGCAGAACGTTGGTTTATGCTCAAGAAGTAGTAGTATTGACAAGTGACAGGGACTGGTAGGGAGTGGTAGTGATAAAAAGTGTCGTCCCTTAAATAATTTGTCATTAACACCCCCTATTTACCGTCGATTTTCTTCTTGAAGCGATTTGACCAATTGGTTATTTTGAGAGAAGACCAATTCCGTGCAACATACTTGGTATGCTAGATCGACTGTGGTAGCTAATCAGTTCGTTTTTTATTCAAATGCTTTTTGTTTGAAATATTTCGTTGAAAATTCAAATCCTGTCTTGCTCACCTCTGCACGTCACAAATTAATACAAATTGGAAAAATTGATGTTATGAACCTTTACTTTTAAATGATCTTTGTCAAACTCAAGCCCAAGTCTGGAGTTGACTTTATTTTACTACTGTAACAAGAACAACAAGAACTATCCACACCAAATTTAGGAGCATAACAATTATGATTTCCCTGTCGTGATTTGAAATCACAGCCAAATGATTGGTAGCCGGACCTCTTACTGACTGAGCCAAAAAGTATTATGTATCTACGAAATTTATCTTACATATACGAAAGGTTTTATTTCATTTTAATGAATAAATATATTCACACTAGAAAAAATATTTTTTAATATTTTTTATTTATTATACAAACAATACAAAAGTTGCAGTAATCACCTTAGTCAGAATAGAAATTCGAGTTGAATGCAGCAGCCAGGCTTGTTTTAGTTATTTTCCTCACCGCTACACGCAGAGAAGTGCTTCCGGTAAAAATTAAATTCATTTGTTGAAAAATGTTTTTTTTTTTTTGTTTGTTTGAGTGTTGATGTTTTTTGTTTGGTTTTGTGTAGAAAGCTTCAAGAGGACATTTAGCTCAATTTTTCGATTCCCATCGATCAAATAATTACTCCAAAGTTAACGAATTTTGATAAAATCAACAATTTTTTAATTGAATCAGCCAACCCAATGTGCGTATTTCAAGTGGACTTTCAATATCAGCGTTGAGTGGAGATAGGAGTACGATGGAAGGTATCTGAAAAGCGTAATCGCATTAAATAGACCGTATTTTCTGGTACATAAGACGCACGTTGACATCAAGAGAAAAAAAGAAACTGTCGCATGACCAATGTCTTTTGGTATCATGCCGCGTCAGGGGTGATCAATGGAAGAAATTGGAATATGAGATGATCAATGGATCAGTTCTCTCATCTTCTAGGTCGTGATCACAAAAAAAGTTTGAATTTTTTTTTAAAAGCACAGGTGCAAACGAAGGGGTCAACTTTGCATAAACTTACATTACAAATTGACCCCCCACAGACACACTAAAAACCTATGGGGTAGCAACAGTTGTTTTATTTATTCATTTTTTTTTAGGCACTACGTTGGAATTTTCAGCATTCTAGCCGCATAAGTGCAGCCTGTACGAGTGATACTTACATATATAGATAGCCAGCCAGCCGGACCAACTTGAAAACTGAAGAAACCTATACTGACAGTTTTGGTGACAGCTTTGGTCATGGTTTCTGAAAACAACTCTGCAAATATGACACTGTGTCCAAAGTGCTTTCTTATGACAATGGACCTTCAATTGTAGCTTGGGCAAATTTGACACAAGGTCAGTTTGATGTGGAGAGCCCACACGTTTTCATCTGGACAAGCAGTGCTGCGTTAGAGGGGTTGCTGAATAGGCTGAAGCCAGGTATCCATAATATTTAGGGGTTCCCCGAATTAGTTAGCAGAAACATAATGTCATGAAAAAAGTTCATAAATGTAAAATGTAATAATGATAATTATGAGGATGAAATTCGATATATTTACAATTCAATTCAATACACTTTCTTACTTACTAACACTAGTTCACATTTTGATGCTAGGGTCCCTGTTTCAATTACAACCAGACCCCCATGCAACCCTAATCTGACCCTGGCTTGGATGAGTCGCATTGAGAGGTAGTCCTCCAAATGTCTTTGTAAACTATTCGTCGTATAAGCCAGAAAATACAGTATTTATATCTGGAATCTTTTTTTCAGTCGATGGAAATCGCAAAATAAGTGTCTGAATTTTCATACTAGTGCCGGTATTGTCGATGGATGTTGTGAGTTCTGGTAAAGTTAATTATGACTACTTTATAAGACGATAAGTCTTCTGTCTTTCTCTTTATTTTCCAAAATCATTTTTAAAATGAGCTCCCATAACCTTTCAAAGTCTTTTTCTTTGCCTAATGTCCCCAATCTTTTTGTTTCGGTCGGCAAACTTTCTGACCAGCTAACAATCGCTCGTAGAGAGGTTCATTTATCTAACATCCTTCTCTGCAACAGCGGTCTCCATACTTTTCAGTACGAGGGCAACATCGCATATTTTACACATTTTTGTGGACCAACGAAAAATCATTTTTTTTTCAAATAAATGAATGAATAAAATCTAAATAAATGAATGAATTTTATTCGGTTCTTTTTTTTCATTTGTAATCAGCATGATATGATTCAGGACAGAGGAGAAATATGACAATTACAAAGGAACAATGCCGTCCTTTCATTGAGCAATGATATACTAACACTCCAAGGGATATTATGAATCACCGCCAACCATTTATGCTGCTTTTTTATCTCGTAAATCAAGCAGTGGTGGTGATAAAATCAAGTTACCTTGATGAAAATTATACCAGTATGCTTTGAATCATAAATTTATGATTTAAAAGACAAACAGAAAATCATGGACATACACTAAGTGACCAATTTATCCTAAACTTTTATTGTAAATGAAACAGTCCAATAAAAAAAAAACAATTTAGAAGGGGGATTTTCAATAAACAAAAAAATATTTTCCCTACTCATTGAGGTGGGTGCGTGTGAGAAAGTCTCAAGTTTCCATCATGAAACGTTAGGGCTGGGCGATATCCGGATAGATACATACGTACATAGAAATGTCAGAAGATATGAAAAACATAAACGTGGTAACAGTGATTAAACCGGTCTATTGTGGGTAGTGGTGGGTAATAATGAGTAAAAAATCTCAAACATTAGTAAATGCTCTGACAAAACAACCAATTACTTGACTTTACGTGTCGACAGTCTGATTATAGGATGAGAGAAAATGAACGGAAAAATTAGTTTTATTATTCATTCATATTTCGCAGAATCGGTAAAATTGCTTGATCAACAAATAAAACTACGTATTATTTTTAATTACATAACATTTTGATTGCAAAAAAAAACGTTTAATCATTGTAAAATGAAATAAACTTTTGATCAAATTGAAAATTAGTTTATTTAAACAAAGCGGGGATCAAAACAATTATTTTGTAACAAACAAAAGTTCATATAATCAAAAAATAATACGTATCTTTATTTGCTATCTAGGCAATTTCGCTGATTCGGCAAAACATAAATATTTCATGTTGCTGCCGACCAGATAAAATCTGATGGTGGGCATGATTGTGATTTTAGAGATTTCAGTGGCTCTGATTCAGTAATATCATAAAAAGAACAGTTAAATAATTGTGTTAAATTATATAGATTTAAAAAGTAGTGAAATAGTAATCGTTTCATTCATCTTGATTACTCCATGTGTATCTTTAATACAGACCACTTGTTCTTTAAAAAAAAATAAATGAAGTAAACCTACACAAGATGATCACTTGAACATCCTCCCTCTTACACTGGTTTAGAGGGATGTTTCATCTTTGCTTGTTGATTGGTTCTTTGCAAGCTAATTGAAACGCTATCACTTAAAACCATGTTAGTAGAAATAGAAATAAAGGAGTTCAACAAAAAAACCGTGTGCGTTCAAGATGGCTGGCCAATGATCCAGTGTCACCTTCAGTTAATCAGAATATAAGAAGTAGGCATCCTAAATTTGTTTCAAGTCATTCAGTAAAATTTCTAGCTGACACCGGTTGACGCGTGGTATGTCAGCGTTGAAAAGTAAACACATTTCACGTAAAATATTTAGTTAGATATTTTCTTGAAATAGAAAATAAATAAAAAGGTATTTATTACTTAATCAGAATCTTGTTTAAATCAATCAAAACAAAAATAATTACATCAAAACTTTATTTTCACAAAAAAAAAAAAACAACCCAAATCACGAGGAAACCTGAATATTCGATAAAGAAGTAATTTTCAATCTTTCAGTCCATAAGTCCTTACTTACCTCCGGAAATGCTGACGTACAACGTGACAACCGGTGTCAGCAGAAAATTTGACTTAATGACTTGAATCAAATTAGTGGTGCCTGTTTCCTATATGGTCCGACAAAACTTAGAAAAAATGGTGTTCAATCAGCCTCATTCGAGAAGTGTTAAAGTGATCCTTCATCTTGACCATCACTAATGTATCTTTAATACAGACTGTTTATTCCTGTTCTTTAAAATCTTTCATGTATTAATCCTACATAAGAAATCGGCATTCAACACAAAAATACGATGGATGAAATGGAAGATTGATTCTCGCTTTAACGGTAATCGAAGGTCGCAAATGTACAAGGTATACAGAACCGTTTTAGTTGATCATTGGTTCTGACTGTACCAGGGACTACTTTAGTATCGTCTGCTTGTTTACATTCTTATTATCACTCGAACATCCATCCAACCTCTAGACTATTTAGGTGGGGGAAGGATCACCAAATTATCTTTTTCAGGAGGAAGGATCTTCAAAGGCATCGGACTTCGAGATAGAACCGTCAACCATTCAGGGAATTTAGTGAACCCATCGAATGAAGTGCAATACACAGACTATCGAATCATATTGGAACGAGCAAAAATTTAGAATTAAGAATATGCCTGGCTGTGAACGATACCTTTTAAAAGGAATATCTACAAGAATTTATGTGGCGTTATAGATTTATGCATTCACCGTATTAACCGTCAATAACATGAAGCATTTAAAAATGTATTCAATCATATGAGTGAACAATATATTCTTCAACTTTGACAATAAAATAAAGCATTTAGATATCAATGAATTCATAGGATGGACAATATCTCCTTTAACTTTATTAATGAAATAAATTGATTCCTTTGTCTTTCATTGTTCCCCTAAATTGCGATGGGTTACAATTAAACAACCTTCTCTTTTAGACTGATTGGGGGGGGGGTGTTTAATTGACAAAACACAGGAATGGCTGCCCTTGAGCAGAGGACGTAAGAATGATTTTTTTTTGCATGAATAATAAATCATAAAAACAAATGTTGCAAAATAATTCTTATTTCATTAATTTGCACAAGAAAATTTCTCTGCAATATCTTTATCCTTGATCTCGTCGACATTTCACTGGTCATCGGGCTACTGGATATATCTAAGTGAATAACATTGATATTACCTCCGTCCAATAGTAATCGCTCCATTTTGTACATGAAAATGATATCCAAATGTAACAACTATTATGGGACAGAGGTCGTACATCTTTCAGTTATTGCATGGACAGAGTGACAGGGTTACGGGCAAGCTGACTTTATTGCCATATAATGTCATCAGAGTATGACTGGAGAGGTGGCCGATCGAAAACATTGATGAGGACATTAGTCTGGAAAATGCTCGATTCTAAATGATCCTTTTTTTTTAATATGTATATATATTTTTTATTTTCATTTTTTTTTCATTTTTTCTATCGTTTATTTCATTTTTGCTCAAGTGCAAATGTCACGTGATTCTGGCCAACATGGACATCTGGATGTTTCGGTCGCTGGCCGTGAGTTTTTTGTTTTTGCTGTTTGGACTGTTGGTCATTGCAGCCGGATTTTTGTAGATTCTTGACGGCATGTCTCCGTCGGGGACCAAACGGTATTGGTGACGTGCGGCGGCAGCTGCAGGTGACATAACGATGGGAGAGCTTCCACTACTGCGACCCAAGTCACTCGACCTTCGACCCCCACAGTTCTGGTTGCTACCCAGGCTGCTATTGCTGTTTCTACGGCTGTCCCCGTTTTTGGCTGGAGACATGAATCCCTTATGGACCTTTGGGAAGCTACTCAACATAGGGATGAGCCTGTAGCCACGCTTTGGTAGATAGGGAAACTGCTTCGATTTCGAGTTAACTTTGTGGCGTGGGCTCTCTGGGTCAGCGTCGTAATCATTGAGGGCAATGGCTGAACTGAATCGCTGCAAATCTGGAACAAACAAAACGAAGCATTTAATATTTAAGCACGATTTAGAGTTTATTGTTTCAGTAATGATTCTCACACTAATCGAGAGAAAACTGAAATGGATCGTTAGTTTAATGTATATATATATATATATATATATATATATATATATATATATATATATATATATATATATATATATGTATGTATGTATGTATGTATTTATGTATATATATGTGTGTGTGTGTGTGTGTGTGTGTGTGTTTAACTCGCTATCTGAGAAAGAATTTCTTTCGTAATCCGAAAAAAGATGAAGCAAATAAGCAATTACCATCCGTATATGTAAATTAGAGCTTTCACATCATCTATCTGTCTGTCTATCTGTCTGTTTGTCACGCTATAAAAACCACCTAAACATGAGCGCAGCCCAACCAAATTTGGCAAGCATATTCACTGGACCCAGGAGAAAGTTTTCAAGTAAAAAAAGTCATGAAGCATTATTTTTGAAGGTTCAAGGTAGGAGTTCTATTTACAGTGTAACTATGCTGCTAAACTGGATCCACTCTTTCTGTTCAATATACATATATACATATACATAAATATTCTAATTTTGAATGCTTATTTATTATTATTATTCAAGTGTCTAAATTGAAAGAAAACTTTTCCCCTTCTGGGTGTCAATGCAGAAGGAAACCTTTTTCCTATCCGAGGAGTCGTAAGTTAAATGATTTTTTCTTCACCTTGCGGGGGTGGAGGTCGAAATGAAGGGAGACTTTTCTCCCTAAGGGATCAAAAGTGTAGGGAAACTTTCTTAAACAAGTCTGAAAGTTTGGGTCCTGTTTCAATCCCTAAATAAAAAATTCAACCCAGCCTAGACGGGAACTTCAGCTAGTTAATTTATACGGGTAAAGGTTTTGAGCGAAAAATGGCTAGGATGGCATGTTAGGCTCAGTAATCGGAGGTCGTGGCTATGAGAGGCAGAGGAAACTGGGGAGTAGCAAAAAGGGGAAGTGGGTGCGCTTCCTGTATGATGGCCCATGACAAAACAAAAGCTGAGCGTTATTTCCGCTTTCCGCCTTTTTTCAAAAAAGCAAAAGATGGCAAGAAGCGAGCTTCCGGAAAGCATTGTTGAAACGGCCCGTAGGTAGGAGATATTTTTGTCAGCAAACTTGTTACCTTTAAGTGGAAGTGGCAATGGTTATGGACAGAGAATCAAGAAATCACACTGTTCATTATTAATATGGAACACATACGCCTTAAAGGCAAAAAAAACCTGCCACCACTTTTGTCCTCTTTAGGGGGTGGGAAGTCTCACTTAACTAATGACGCCTCAAAGGAAAGAAATTACTCCCTCCGCTTTTGTCCTTTTAAAAGAAGGAAAAGTCTCTCCTCACTTTTGACTTATCAACTTATCATATTTGAACAAATATATTCTAATTTTCTGTTCAAACATAATTTCATAGCCCAACCAAATTTGGCTTGCATATTCACAGACCTAGGGGAAGTTTTTAAACTGAAAAAAGATTTCAGAAGATCTTGCAAGGGTTCTAGAGGGAAGTTCTATTTACAATGTAACTCTTATAGTGGAACCTATCCGCTCAATATATATATATATATATATATATATATATATATATGCCAAGTTTAGTTGGGTTATGCCAATGTTTAGGTGGTTTCTATGGGGTGACTGACAAACACACACACACACGTACATACACACAGAGACAAACGGTGAGACACCTCTCACTTAAATAAAACAGATACTAGCGTAAAGCCCGTCAAAATAATGGGATTATTCATGAATGGGTACATTTTAGGAATATATGTTTTAATATAAATTGCAATAAATCTTTGTGGACAATATCCTTGTTGACATAATCTGTGCTTTTACCGAATTTGTAACCACTTAAAGTGAAGTATTTCATAGGGATGGTCTACTTAGAGGATCGTTCGAAATGGGCCATTGCTTCAAATGGGTCATATTTTGATTAAATATTTATCAGTTCGTCGTTGTTCATATCGCCCTTCTTCTTACTGCAGACACGCCTCGGTTAACCTTGTTTCAATTAACGTCGTTCCGTTATAACGTTGTTTTTAGAGATGTATTTCAAAGAGTTACTTCCCTTATTTTTAGGGAGATCTTTAATTATTGAGAATAATCAAATTTTAATCTCATGTCTAAATTACGGTTCTTTGAAATCTTTAAAAGCTGGAAGAAAGAAAATCAAAATATGAAGTGAATATCTACATGTTTTACATGTGCTATCAACATGTAAGTATTAACTCTTTTCAATATTTATCACCCCCATATATATATATATATATATATATATATATATATATATATATATATATATATATATATATATATATATATATATATATATATATATATTGTTATCGTTATTGCCCATCTATGTAATAGAATAGATCCTTTCCAACATTTTTTGAATATTTTCTTCATTTTAGTTTGCTTTATAACTCAGGTCGTATTGAACATTGAAACGTAATGTAATTGTCAAATTACTTGAATATCGTACGTTGCCATGACTTTTCGACGACAAAAGTGAAAAACTAAAACTAATAAAATATTGTTGGTGGAATTGCGAATTGAATGATTTTTCTGAAAAGATATTACAATTGTATGTGAGGGGAAAAAATTAAAAGTAATATTCCTTCATTTTTGAAAGCGATATTCTTTCATTCGGAAAATTTGAACACTGCGAAACTGAATTTCAAAACTTGTTGCCATGGAAACACTTCTGAGTTTTCGGCTGGAGAAGAGGTGAGTTGAAGAAATTAGAAGAAATATGTCTAGACTTATTAGTTTTCACTTCTATTTATCTGATGAATGCATAAGATCTTTTAAATGAATCTTCGAAATGGTGAGATTTTTATGTACATTCGTCTTGTTTTGAGAGTGCAAGAAAATCGCTAAAATCTGACCACTTTTAGCGTGCTCTTGGCTATTTTTAGTATCTATTAGGTGTGTTTTAACAATTGGGAGCATTTTGAGGATATGTTTTTGAATATCGGAGGAATATAAACTCTATTTATATAATTGTTTCTGTTGTAAAATACGTTTTACTTGACATTATTTCAGTTAAAGTCTCTATTTTTATCTCTCTTCGACATAAACTGGGGAGTGCGTGTATTCAATAAAACGACATTTCATATGTAACAATCTGGTATTATTCCGAAGAAAACTTTCAATCAGCACATAATGATTCTAACATATACAACTGAGGAAGCCATGATATTCTATCCGACGAGATGATTACTTTGGAGAAGGGGTTCTCAAACCGGGATACTCGTACCCCTAAGGGGTTTCTCAAAGTTTGTAAAAAGCTGGAATTTTGAAATAATCACAACCATATAAACACAACTCGTGTGAGTTATGAACAATGTTTTCCAGCAATATATACGACCAAAAACAAGACAACCAATCATTAATGGTGTGTCATCGGGCTACTGGGTGTGTCTCTCTTAAACTCTGCCTAGAATAGAGTTACTTAATGGAAAGAGCCAAGTTATCAATATCACTAAAATGTATCATTGAATTAATTGAAATAATTATCAAATCATTCATGCACATGATCTGTTTTATGATATCCATGCATTTCGCAATATTATTCTTTAACACAGCTGGACAGGACGAATGGTTACGATTCATTAATACATTAGCGCGGTGACTCAAAGAAGAGTGGGGAATGCCTTACCAGTTTTGTGATAATCCCCCTGCGACTTTCGGCGTCGACACTGGAAAACGATGAGTGCAACAAGAAGACTGCAGATGAACAGACTACCAATTGTTAATCCAATAATCAAGGCTATGGGCACATCATGTGGAACACTAGCAGTGTACGTAGAGTCTGAAACAAAGAAAGATTTATCAGCATTACCAACACTTACGATAATATCATTTGATTCTATTCTATTATATATTATAATATCAATTCATTCTCCTATTATAGAATAGGAAACAATTTTGTCTTGCAAAGCTTCGGTTCTGCATATACATATCTTTCAACTTCAAGTGACCAGGATGTTACCTCAAAACAATTCTGAAATGTAACTGTTTATTGTGAAACATGGTTAACTTCCAAACAGCATTATACAGAGAGAATTTGAAAATACTGTTCACAGAGCAAAAAAATAATCGTACAATTTGATATATTGGGAGAGGGATTGATTTCAAAATTCTTCGTAAATACAATATATTGCATTCCACTATTGAACAACCATAGTCATCAAAGATGGCAAAGGGTTCTCTCCCTTTTTTACATTTGCGTACATCTCTGTGTTTGTTTATGTGTTTGTGTGTTCCAACGTTCCTGGCCATACTGTTTTGTTTTCAGACTTGAACATTGGCATCAGTACTCCATTAATGTTTTTTCGATTTTTGGAAAAGAAACTTTTTGACCTTTTTGATGCATTATTTTGATGATTTTATCAATAACATGTAGATCAGTGATTCTTGAACTTTTTACCATTGGACCATTTAGTCATTGGACCTTGTTCCAACGCCCCTTCACATTTTCTACCAAATAATTTGTTCAGAATGAGTCCAGCAAGTCTTTGGTAAAATGAATTTTGATATATTATGTTCATCACGATATTATGCAAACACCTCTTCAAAATACCTTGAATGCCAAAAATAATTAGAGAAATTATTTTCCTGAAGAATCGTGCCCCCCTTGAAATTATTAACGCTCCCTTAGGAGGCATGACCCCTCTGGTTAAGAACCAGTGATCTAGATTGTCTAGAATCTAGATATTTCTTGATGTTTTTTCACTCAATTTTAGATGTTTTCCACTGGAATACGCAAGTGATGTCATAAATAGAATTTATTCTGACCATATTTATTCTTCGATGGAATTTTAAAAATTTTGACGCTATGGTTGTTCAATTATTGACAGCGATGGTGAGTTTAATTCTCAATTGATATTTGACGTTTCTAGAAGTCCTGATTAGTATGAGATGTGCCAAATTAGTGGGTCATAGGTATTATCAGAAACTATCAACCTAAACTGTCATAATAGGTTTTCTTCAGTTTTTAATCTGGTCTGGCTGACAATCGATCAATGTATGTACCACGCGTACAGGCTACACCAATGGCGTTAGAGGGTTGAAAATTCAAATATTTATCGCTTTTCATGTCTAGAAAAGAAAATCCTCCCCAGCACCAGCACCACCCCAAAAATTTGCAATGTGAGTTTATGCTAATTGATCCTTTAGTTTGTTTCCGGCAACATTAACGCTTGTGAAGTAACTTATTCATTGATCACTCCTTTTCCCAATTTTTTAATTGATCACTTCCCCCGACATGCCATGCTGCCAAAAGACGTTGGTCACGTGACGGTTTCTACTGAGCGACTAACCGGACCAGTTGAATTATCATTACCAGGCAAAAATGATAATCCAGCAGGGTTTTAGAAGCCAGCTTGCCGGAAATTCGGTGTCGTACCTTTAATTGAAATTCCAGTACGGCCATGTTGCAAGAATGATAAACAACTGCTGGACATGACGACTCACAACGTGGATCCTCAGAGATCATATGAGAAACTGTAGCAGGCAGAATATAAGATGGCATGACGAACTAGACAAGTTCAGCAAGTACTGGCTCCGCGATGCCCTCGATAGATAGGTCTGGCAAATCTTGGGGAAGGTCTATGTCCAACGACGGACGCTAAAAGGCTGATGATGATTACCCCAGAACAAATGGCATTCTATCGGTAGTGCAACTGCAAGTTGAGTCTACAGAAAGCTCTCAACCAACCAAACTGAACGATAGATAATAGGTAGAACTTATTACAATTAGAGTGGGAACCCCCACAGAAGCTTTAAGCGAAGCCATGGCCGTCAGAAAGAAAAAAAAAAACGATTACATGACGACCTCGAGAAATTCGAGTCAATGCATCAAAGAAGGACACAAGACCGGAACTTATGGCGGCAAATGAAAAAGGCCAACGCCCCACAAAGGAAAAGGGGCGATTACCCGGCCCGACGCCGAAGAAGAAAAAATTGATCTTGTTGAGATAATCGATCTCATCCATTAGAAGTGAGGATCGGAACAAAGAATTGAAAACAAATTGAAATACTTGCAATCCTACTTCCCTCTGAATTTTGTCCGTGCGCGCGCGCATACATATTTTGCTACATTGTGAATTGTAAACCCCAACTAAAAACCTATTCTGGATAGAATTTTGAAAAAAAAAAAAACCCAAGAAAGGTTTCTTGATATGATAAGGAATAAATGTTGGAAATTCGATTGGTTCGTCCGGTACGCATGATACATACATACATACATACATAGCCAGCCAGACCAACTTGAAAACTGAAGAAACTTATTTGACAGTTTTAGTAGACTGCCTCTAACTATGTGAATATTACACTGCCTTCGATGCGCTGGTGTTATCACTTTGAATCTGTTTACCGAAGCTCGGTGTGGATAGTTATGGCGCTTGGATGAGTTACAAATACCCTTGTGAAGCATTCGTCTTGCATCATTAATTTTTTATTACTGTTTACCCTCATTTTACTTTTTGGCAAAAAAGTAAAAGGAAGGCAAATTAAAGTATCGATTATCTTTATTATCTCTCTGTATTCCCGTGATCTATGACCAATTTTTAGGCTTCCGACTCGTGAGGGAGGAGTAATGAATGATTGAAAGATGGTGAAGGTTGGGTCCCGTTTGTTTCCATTCAAGCGTAAGCATCCTCTTCCATTATCACCCTTCTTCATTATATTGCAACGACAGGTAGGCAGGGACAAGAGAAAGGATGACAGGAATGAGGAGAATGGATAATAATCAGAAATAGTAACGTTCGTACATACCAAGAAGCAGATTAATAGTATAATAATTGCTTTCCATTCGTCCTATAGTCTGACATAAACGGCGTAAGAAGAACCAGATGTGCTCGCTGTAGAAATTAGAAACTCAAGAAATCAGACGAGAGGAAGAAGCCGAATGAAACGGAGACAACGGTGTGAAGACGCGTAGGTAGGTTGAAAGCTTGATTATCAGGTTTTCCGATATTCAAATTTATTCTTGTCGTCATTGATTAAGTGATGATTATTTTCCGCTGTATAAAACATTCGGTTTATGGATGGCCGATTTAGGTTTGTGGGAAAGTTGGTGAAATATTTTCATTCGAGTCATGCCTATTGATTCGCCCAAAATATGCTGCAAAACAACCGGTAACATAAACAGCGTTGAAGGGAAGTCAGACTCATTCATGTGTTGCGTTACTACAAGAGCGATTGCTGGTTCAACTTTACAGTCTCTGCTAGAAGTGAATATCTATCACTGCAACAGTTGAAGTTATTATATATATATATATATATATATATATATATATATATATATATATATATATATATATATATATCCGACATCGTCAAATAGCGATGGCTACTCTTTGGTTGATTGACCGACAACAGATCAAGGGACATAATCAAAGTGATATGAAGCCGTTTAAAAGCCCTTTTCATCAAAGTGTTTCATTCGTTCAGTTGCCAATATACAGGCGTACTTTAATCATGCCTCATTTATAGACGGACATTTTATCAGATTTTCATAAAACATTTATAAAGAAATGAAGATATCGCAAGGTCATTGTTTTTCAATGATCTGATAGAGAGGCAGTTCTCAAAGTGTAATCTGCGGACCAGCGTGGCCCGCGAGACCCGTGTTAGAGGTCTGCGAATGGAAAATCATTTTGAAATAAATGAAGTTTCCGAAAACTTGTGATGGCTATTTGAATCACTGTAGCCCCATTAATGACAAGCCTGATCAATTCAACCAAGTGGGTTACAGATCTTCCTCTCTTTTCGCGTCCGTCTTAGTGTGTCTCCAGGCCCCCTGGCCCCTGGTCGCATTTTTGGACTACAGACTCGAAAATCTGCATGAGTTCACCACTATACACCATCTGAAAATATGTTTTGTTGTTTTTTTTTCAAAAAAATTGCGTTTTGAAGTCTCTATGATCATTTTGGGTCCAACCAATAAAAACCCTAAAATATGTTGTTTTTTTTTTTTTTAGATATTTTTAGATTGAACATTTATTTTTTTAAAGGTAATTTTAGATAAAAATTCTTTTTTTAAGATCTTTTTTTAGATAATTAGTTCTCGTACTCGCGTTACGGTGATTCATTTATCGTATGTTCGGATATTTCGACTCTAATCACCTAAACGACCCTAAGAAAAAAAACCTTTTTAAGGGTTCACACATTTTTTGAGAGCATTGAGTGCTCTGCAGGAGGGGGAAGTTCGAGAACAACTGCAATAGAGCATTTTGACGACTGGGATCGTTTGCAAATTTACCATCAACGTCAGTAGCTGGTGTTCGAATCCAGTCAACGGTAAGTTCGGTTATCAAGGAAATCAGCGCTGTTGCTAAATTTTTCAGTCATCTTGGCTCTTGTATCATAAGTATGTAAGTAAATATGGATGTATATATTTCCAAAGTTTATTTTTCTTCCTGTTTTTTTTTGTTTTTCTTTTTTGTTTCCTATCTTTTGGTTGTCGTTGTCGTCGTCGTCTCCTTTTCTCGATTGGATAACTTCGTCATTCCTTGATTTATTTCAATGACATTTAGAAAGTGGAAAGATTCTACCAGGAGGCTGGTCAGTTATGGCCGATCCGATTGTTTTACATGCAGGGTTATCTTATATTTTATAAGCAGTAACAGAGGATGTCGGAGTTATTCACATTTTATAAGCAACAACAGGGTATCTCGAAGTTATTTACATTTTATAAGCAACAACGGGGTATCTCGGTGTTCATGGTCTTGAAAACAAATTGTCACTTGCTCCCTCTTTCTCTATTTCAACCGTTTTCTCTCGGAGACCTTTATATCTTCAAGCTTAATTTCTAATACATTAACGTGAAGGATACACATGGGAATCACAACAGATAACTTACTCCAATATTCTACCATTTCAGCTGTAAACAAAGAAATAATCATTTATTGGACAAAAACACAACCATCCCTTTTTCTTCTCCGATCACAAACGTAGCATTATCATAAAATAAAACCGACTTCAGAAAAAACCGTCAACAAAGGTTTATTCAGCTTTCAAGTTGGTCTGGTTGTCTGTCTGGCTGGTTATGTATGTATGTATGTATCATGCGTGTAGGTCGCACCAATGGAGCTAAAGGGTTGAAAATTTAAACATAAACTCCTTATTATGTCTACATAAAACTTTTCATTTTTTGAAAATCCCCCCATAATAGCATTTTGGGGATGGATAAATTTACAATGCCAGTTCTTGCTAAATTGGGCCCTGGTTTTCGCTCGGCTGCGTTCATTTGGTTATTTTAAAATTCGGACTTTTTGGTAATCCAACAAAAGCGAGCGAAGTAACTTATTTATTGATCACCCTCTTCTTCAATTTTTAATCACTTCCAGAAAACGTTGGTCACGTGACTGTTCATATTGAGTGACTGACCAGACCTGTATGTTTTAATCATTAGTTTAATTAGCGACGTGTCAGTCTGTCATAACAAACAGAAAATGAGGTGAAGGGTAATGAAAACACTAGAACATAAATTTACTTTTCTGCCGTCTATATACGTGTATTCGTTCGCCGGTTGCTGATAATATGACTACAACTACTGCTGTTGCTGATATGTTTGCTGATGTGTCGATTTCGTTCATATTTTATCCAAAATGAATTCAAGAATTTTAGTCAACAACACTTGCGTTAACAGCTCGAATTACCGTGTAAACATACTTATACTGAACACAGTTGTAGTTATATCGTTAGCAAAGCAATGGAAATTCACTAATCTGACGTAGTTATCTTAGACACATCACTTGTTTTCGTACTTGATCAATGGGGAAATCTTATAAGCCTAAACCCATTTATATTTTCCCAAAAATGAGCCCAGCAACGCCTGAGTTACGTTCTAGTAGTATGGACGCAAATTGATCTGGTTGTAAGTCGACCATCATAGGGTGAAGTGGAATATACGCTCTCCACAACTTACGATAACACAACGCACATATTTACGTAAATCTCTATATTGTACACCTATCTTCCTTGTCTTTTCGAAGAGAAAGGAACAAATGTTATCCATTACGTTTCTTTAACCTGGTCATTAGCTCAACCCAGCAAGGTGTCTATTCTTTAACCTTTTTCTTTTCGCCTTCCCTACCAGGGAAACTTGGACATAACGTATACACTGTGTTCTTATTAGCAAGCTAACAATAACGAGAGGGAAATCTTCGTTGAGCCATAGAATGACTTGAATTCCCGTCGTCTGCGATTAATTGATCTCAAGTTTTTATGTGGATGAATCTGCGAAAGAATCCAAGTCGGTCGAGCGTTAGTCGACGTATAAATGTATAAAAAAATGTCGTGTTTACGATATGAGCTACTGTAGGCCGTTCTAATGAAATATCTGTCTATCCACACAGTATCCCCGAAAATACTCTACGAATTTCAATGAAATTTCGTGGAGGGGTTGACAATAGGGTATAAAGAAAGTGATTACATTTTGGGGTGGATCTATGCTCAATTACCTCCCCTGACAATGGTGTCAGCATAGGTATGTGCTCTCTGGGTGCTAGTTTTATTGTGTAGTTCTTTTCATTGATACGGAATAAAGACATTTCATGGTAACCATACTTCATATCATTTATTTATACTTCTTCATATATTTCATATTTCGTCATAACGTTAGTTACTGGAGGCTTATTCCATCACATTCAATAATATGAGAGAATCATGATGAATAATGGATTTCATTCGTACAAAAACATCACCAAGATTCTGGATATTCAACGAAGAGAACAAGTTCTGGAAGTGGGGGTGATACCATGAGTTATCACCCCGGGTGGCACCAACCATGGGCCTGCCATTAACCGAAGGTACCTTTTTAGAAAGCCGACAAACAGGCGGACTTGAAGACAATGAAGGTCCAAAAGAGTACAATAGCCATAAGAGACGCACAATAACAAGGGGGGAATTGAAGACACAATGCAATTGTTAGAGGCAGACGATAAAATAGAATATTGTTACGATAGCCCGAGGCAGAGGAAGCAGCCTATTAAAAGAGTCAGAGACAGGGAAGGGGGGGGGGAGATAATGGAACATTGGAATAGGAGAGAATGACGCAAGTGATAAGAAAGGGGGTAAGAGAAGTTAGAGAGAGAGAGAGAGAGAGAGAGAGAAGGGAATGCGGGTATGTGGGAGAGAGGCAGTAATTGATCTCTGTTCCTCATTAGTTGGTTAGGTCGGATATTTTTAGATTTTTAATCAGGAATGGCCGGAAAGAGGTGGGAGAAAATAGAAAGAAAGAAAGAAAGAAAGAAATATTTTTTTCAGAAAGGAGAGAGAAAGAAAGAAATTAGCGGAGAAAGGAATGAAGAAAAGGAAAAGGAAATGATTGGGAAAACAGAAAGGGGACAAAAGAGTGAGAAAGAGAGAAACATACGAATGGGGGGGAAAATGAAGAAGAAAAAATCAAGAACATCAAGAAAAAGTTTGAACTGAACTGAATGAAAAAGAAACTAAAAATAAAAAAAAGAAACGGAATAAAAATGAAAAACTAGAGAAAAAAAGTAAGGGAAAATAATGAAAAAGGCGGGAAATTAAAATAAAATGTCAAAGATTGACAGACAAAGAAGAAAAGCAGGGAGAGGGCGAGAGACAGAAAGAGGGAAATAGAGAGACAGAGAGGATAGAGAGACTCAGAGAAAGAGAGACAGACAGATAGAGATGGTCTGATTGAAAAAAGTGAAAGTGAAACAGAGGGACGGTGTAAAGATAGGAGAAGAAATAAAGAGAAAAGGGAATGAAATAGAAAGAGAAAGAAGAAAGAAAGAAAGAGAGAGAAAGAAAGAGAAAGAAAAAAGAATTGATGAGAAAAAAAGAGTGAAAGAAAGAAAGAAAAAGACAGAAGGAGAGAAAGAGAGTTGGAAATAAAGAGAGACAATTTTGAAGAGAGAAAGCGAAATACCTTATCGGCCATTTTGTAACTTTTCTTCTTGAAGATTTAAAAAAGAAAATGAAAATCATTTATTTTTGAATAGAAAAAGAAAAGAAAAGAAAGGGGAAGCCATTGTATTCAGACGGCACCACTTACGGCAAGGATCCTCTTTGTGGACACAAAGATGCGGCATGCATAATTTATACTTTTCTGGTTCGTTCTGGCAAAACTCTGGGTCAACTTTCATCTTTCGCCGATTCAAAACCTGGGGAAGACAAGAAATGATTTAAATGTTGAAGTGGGGAAAAAAAAGAGGGAAAATGTTAGAAAGTAAATGAAACCAACAATAGATGAAAACAAATGTGATATGCTGTAACGCATTGATTCTGAACGTGGGCCGCACGCCCCACAAAGGGACAAATTCGAACATACAGTGGGGAAATGTGGATTTTTGGTTTGAGGAACGAAAAGCTGAGTCATGTTGAGGCTTAAAAGAATTAATTTTAGATTATACATTACTATTGATTCCTTTTTACACAATACTATTAATTACTCATGTTACCATTGATTCCATAGTGACTAACGGTCAACCCAGTATTGTAAGGGGGTTTCATAAAGAAATGAAAGCGCAAGATTTGGCTGAAGGTCAGAAATTCGATTATGAATATCCGAAAACATATGAGACGTAGTTACTGTCACCACATTATATATAGATTTTTTTTTATAGTATAGGAGGACATAATTTTTTGAGCTGGCATATGGCGCAAAAAGGTTGAGAACCACTTTCTGTAACTCATACATACAGAATTTCTTTCCCTAACTCTTTTTCTTCCAATCTCATCTATTACACCATCTGTTGATCAGTCTGGGTACGAAACAGAATGGTTGGACAGGATATAAACCTTTGTGATCGGAGATAAATAAAGATGAAAAGGTAGGATTCAAAATGATCCATTGTGCAGATACAAACACGTTACAAGTAGGATTAAATGTAAACAAACGAAGCTTCAAAGAGTTAAATGTTAGAGTCGAGAGACAAAAGCCCAATTCTTTTGTTCTCAATATTCCTAACCATCCGTACTTTCTGTCCCTGCCACTCCCTGCCACTCCCTGCCACTCCCTGCCACGCATCAATAAAGAGTTTTGACTCAAAATCTATCCCTGCAATTCGATGTTGATGAAACGTGTGACAGGGAATGGCAAGGAGTGCGTTCATATTTGAAATCTAGTCATATTAAGAAGTGGCAGCGAATGGCAGGGAGTTCGTTTGTTTGAGAACTAATAGTATTAAAAAGTGACAGGAAATGGCAGGGGGTTGTGTTTGAGAACTAATAATATTAAGAAGAGGCAAGGAATGGTAGGAAGTTTGAGAACTAGTGGTATTAAGAAGTGACAAGAGATGGCTGGAAGTGGTAGAGATAACAAGTAACACCCTTACATGACCAGTCTATAAACCTGTGATCTAGCGACTGTTTTATAAGAGTAACAACACTGCATTTCGATATTGTTTCTCTTTTCACGATAAAACTATTAAATATTTATGATGTCTATTTGAATAAGTATGCAGTCTAAACAATCAACCTCACTGAATGATTTTGTATCTGGCATATCAGGTCTGTATGGCATCGCACTGGGGCAAGGAGAGCCCAAGTGGATCCCAGGAGTTTTTCGGGTAGAGTTCTGTGTCCAAACTTTCAAGTTAATACCATTTTTTTTCATCAATAAAATAGGATGACCCTATTGTGCTGCCTCATCAAATTCCTCCTGGAGAGCTTATGTAAGGCTCTAAGTTTAGTATCAGAGAGTGGAATAAACGGAAAGAAATTAATCGTAAATGGAGAGTGCACAATTAATTTCACGCAAGAACTTTTTGGAAAAATATAAATCACAACACTCCGACTCCTACAAACCAACAAATTTATACAAGTACTGGGTCATTTATTCGGCTCGCTGGAAACTAGGAGTGATTCGAATTTCTGGACTGGTTTTCTGGATCAAGTACAGACAGTGCCTGGTTTACGAACAAGTTCCGTTCCAAGATCTGCTCGTAAATCAGATTTATTCGTAAGACGGAATAGTTATGTATGATTCGTATCAAGAGTCAGGTAGTCGAATGATTGTCTTAGTATATAGTACTTTTCTATGCACAAAAAAGATATTAAAGAACAATACTCTTACAGTTATTATGATCATATTTTTTAAATTAATTTTGACTAGTTTTTATCTCAATTTTTAGTTAGTTTTTATCACAATAACCGTGAACAATATAAACACAATACTGTAAGAATACATATCAAATTTTAGTCTTAAATACACACATTTTTTTTTTTTAATAATTCCACTGAAGGCGAGTAATGTTTTGATTACGAATCGCTGTCTGTAGCACAATCTTTTTAAAGAGGATCCATATGGGTCCATTCGTGAGTACAAAATGTTCGTATGTCGGTTGTTCGTAACTCGGGAACTCCCTGTACTTCAAAATACATAATCACGAAGGCAGTTCCCTCTCACCATCACTCACGAGTGTAACAGCCACGGCCACAATCCCAGCAGCCTCCTGCCTCCACTTCATCTTAACCTTGAGACTCTAACCTCTAAGGGCTGATTCCTACGAACATTAGGCTCAAACCGGAAGTTTGCAGGCAGCCATGTTAAATTCTCTGTTCGCCCTTTTCCCAAGGCGTTGACTGGCGATATACACAGCTAGGAAGACCCACACACTAAGTTAATGTCTTGGATCCGTGACGAAGGGCAGAAAAGTGCTAGAGGGGTTTGCCCGACTTCCATTTATCCCCGGACTCAGAGGGAGTTCATGAATTCGTGAGGTACTTCAGCGCCATATCTTTATGAACATCAACTTTTAAAACACCTGTGCACTCCCAATAATAATTTTTAAAAAAAACAAACTTCTGTTCGTCGTCTGTACCTTTTCTTGGTGTACACTCTCCTCCATAAACAATTTTTACTATCATATCATGCAGTGCCCTCAACACAGAAAGAAAAGAGTTCGTCTCTTAAGAGACAACTCGCATTGCAGTATACACAGCCAGTGACGAAGTCCCTGTTTCTGTTGTGATCAGTTTAGTGATTCTTGCAAGTTTCAAGTCTAGGGGAGAAAAGGACTTTATTTTTATTATAAGTTTTTACGGCCAACCCCTTGACAGGGTGTAAGGCCACCGAAATGATACCTTCGCCCTAATGACACAGCTTAGGGTGTACTCAATCAGCTGCTGGGTGCACAGGGAAATTTATGTAAATTATGAATTTTCCACATTCTTCGTTCATACCAGGATCTTCTGCATGTGAAGTAGACGGGCTAACGATTAGACTATCGGAGTGGACTACAACACAGTTAAATTGAATTGAATTATCACACGATCTAGTAGATCGATGGAGTACCATGCTAAGGCCATCGTGGCAGTTCTCAGGCAATTAAATTTTCTTGAGGTACCTAAAACACATTTTTAATCAGTCTTTTAAGGTCCATTGTTGGATAAAGGCCTGCCTTTCCCGAGTACGTTAAGACAAGGGGGCGATAGGTTTTGCCCTGCCACGCTGACCCGTAACATGTTGCTGAGAGATGAATGCATGTCTCTCCGAAGGGCATTAGTAGGAGTTTGATTTCGGCTTGCCGATCCCAATATCCGTGCTGTTGACCGCTCAGCCACTCGCACAAGACAATACAAACACATAAATTGAGCAATACGATACATCAACTCCTTATCTCATAATACCTTCAAGTTTGGTCCGTTATGGATAACATAATGGTCAAATGACGGAGAGGTTTGAATCTAATTGATTTTATGAGATATCTGACCAGGCTCCCTGCATAACACGAAGCGAATATAGAAGTGAATAGCGGTAAAACGACCACCATAATGTTTAATTGTTAAGAATAGGTCATATATTGAATCATTGCTACGATCACATTTGCACGTGGCACAAAATTGAGTAAAAGGTATTGGCAAGCCTTTGGCAGAGCAAGCTCAACCTTCAAAAACAAGTTGATCCCAATAATACTAAAAAGAAGAGTATACGACCAATGCATCCCCCCGATAGTCACTTATGGAGCTGAAACATGGAACCTAACAAAGAGACGAATTCTCGAACTGAGAAGCATGCAATGCGCACATGAGAGAATCATGCTCAACCTCACATGGAGAGATCACAAGACAGAACAGTATATAAGGATAAAAACCGGAGTCAGAGACATCATAGAATCTATTAGAAAACTTAAATGGCAACGGGCAGGCCATGTTGCAAGAATGACAGACAACTGATGTACATCACAACTCAAAGGATGGATCCCCAGAGATCACATGCGAAACAGATGCCGACAAAATACAAGATGGAGAGATGAACTGGACAAATTTAGAAAATACTGGCTCCGCAACGCTTATGATAGAGAATTCTAGCGAATCCTGGGGAAGGTCTATGTCCAACGACGGACGTTAAAAGACTGATGACAATGATGATGATTGTGAGTTGGACGAAAACAACATGCGAAAAAGAGCCGGTCAAACGATTGAGAGGGAAATGAAGAGTTCAAATTTGACGGAAGGGGAAAGGTTGAACGGGGTTTTTGCTGTTTTTTTTTTTTTTTTTTTTTCAATTTTTTTATTTAACGAAGCATTTAAATTCGTTGGATACTGACTCCCCTATCTACCTCGGTTGCTGACTTGATTGCTTGTCCATCTTCAACTGTTCTCACTCCCTGACTGACTGGGAGAGCTGGTTAGATGTTAGCCCTCTCAGTGTCTTTTCCAAATGTCTTACTACAATTCAAATTTCCCTGATGCTGATGCTGACGTCGTTATCATGGTGTATCTGTTTGAAGAGTCAATCAATGAGAAGAGAGGGCTACTTTTGAGTTCTACCATGATCGGCCAGTCGAATCAAAACTTTCCGTAAGGGAGAGTGCGATTAGCCAGCCGATCCCACAACTAATTCCTGCTGAAACTAATGGATTTTTTCCCTTTGTTCTGTGTGCCCTGTGTTTCATTACACTCTTCTCTGAGTTATAGACGATACAAACGTAGAAGGTTTTCTAAAAAAAATTCTCATTTCATGATCCAAAATGGCCAAGACTTGTTCTATAGGATGAATCTCAGGAAACTAACTCGGTTATCTGAATTCCTTACAACCTTTTTGGGGACCACTGTTTTCAAGTTTCTTATACATTATCAGATATGAATCAGATCGTTCTTATCGACTAGTGCAGGAAATGGACATCATCCTTTTATCACTACGTTGTGAACCACCAAGATTTTTTTTATTCTTTAGGTTAGCGCATTTGCCCTCTCTCTCTCTCTCAATATATATATATATATATATATATATATATATATATATATATATATATATATATATATATATAACCACTGTAATGAACTGTTTCGTAGTAGACAGTGGACACTAAGTGTTAAAGTTGGCAATTTATTTCCCCAAGACCATTTCCGAACTTGTGGGTAGAATATATGCACGCGTGTGTGTGTGTGTGTGTGTGTGTGTGTGTGCGTGTGTGTGTGTGTGTGCGTGTGTGTGTGTGTGTATGAAACATGTACACGCACAAACACAACAGTTACAAAGCTCAAAGGAGGAAAATTATATAGGAAGATATTCCAGGTGGAGATAGCCTGATTGCCTAGAAAATTAGCATTCAAAATCTTCTCGAATGAGGTTTTTTTTTTTCAAATTTAAGCATTCATGCGATGACATATATATGTATGCCCAGGGTATCGATGTGGATTATAAAGAAGAAGAAAGACCAAATGGTGTACAAATGCGTTCTCTTCATTCAATTTGACGTTTCTGTAATTCCAAACTAAAATCATCAGACAGGTGAGGGAAATACAAAAAAAGTGTCTATTTTATAGACCCCTTATCCAGTTTTTTGTTTAATGCCCCAGGTATAGGTAGGCGTTGATCACTATTTAATTAAACTAGACAGTTTTCAAGTGTTCCGAAAAACTGTGTTGTTATCTCAAGGGAGTGTACTGAATATCATATAAGGAATGCTCCTATGGACCAGTGTGCTAGTAATTTTTTTTCTACCCGGGGTTCAGTATGTATTAGGTCAAGAGAAATAATTCGAGTGTCTATTACACAAAAAATGATAATTCGAGATGAACTAAAATTGATATTTGTGGGGGTATTTTTACTTTTTTGATGATGTTAATTTTGAACTAACGAAACATCGAATTGATTCAAGAAATCCCATTTGTACACTTTATGGCCTTTCAAGTTCTCTTCCTCCCTCCTTCTCTCTGTCTTTTTCTCTTTCCCCCTCTCACTCTCTATATATGCATGTATATGTGTTTGTATTGTTGGTGTTCGCTTGAGAATAAAAAGAATTCGCTATTACAGTCAATAATAGGATGACCGTATGGTCAGAATTTGGAGTCATGTATAATTGATAATCCATCGAAGAATTGATATGGTCAGAATTAATTCTATTTATGACATCACAAGCGTTTTTCAAAGGAAAAAACATCAAAAATAGAGTTTTTAAAAATATCTTGAAACATCCAGATTCTCCAGAATCAGGATATCAATTAATAAAATAAAGGTCAAAAAGCTTTTTTCCCAAAAAATCATTTCACAAACTTTCGATAGTAAAAAGAATAGTTGTTTTGTTTTTTTTATCGTTGTTTTGTTTTTTTTATCGTTGTTTTGATTAAATGAACCTTTGATCAAATTTTTTTTGTAAAAAAAAGTTAGAGAAATCAAACTCAGCTTACATAAAATAAGTTAATTTGAACCTTTTTAACAAGAAATAAAGAAATTCGTAGTTTTAATTAGATTAATCTTATTATTCACTCAGAACAAGGATGAAAATAACCATTTTCACGATCAAAAATTCATGTAATCAATGTGAAATCCAACTTTTCCTTACAAAAAATAGATAAATATCACCAATTAAGCAATTTCGCCGTAAAATACATATATGTGTGAATGGATATTTTTTTTTTGTTTTGTTCTTTGTCTGTTTGTGTGTGTGTGTGTGTGTGTGTGTGTGTGTGTGTGTGTGTACCCTGGCACACAACAGATTCTACCTATAATTGAAATGAATATTGTTAGTAGACGCGGTAGTTTGAAAACGGCCAATATGCTCTCATCTATTTACACCTGGATCAATCGCGTTTACATCAACATGACAATTTTAAGATATGACACTCACCCAAGCAAAAACAATTACCTCCTAAACCCATGTATTTGTCGTAACTGACAATGAATACAACTTTTTTTCTGCTTTTGGCTGTATGGTAATCGGAGAGAGCATCACCCAGAGCCGGTGCGTGCATTAGGCGAACCTAGACAGTCACCTGTGTCGCAAAGGTTCTAGGAGCATGTTCCAAACTGAAGAAATAGTCATTAGAATACAACTTGGAACGCATATCCTTAGTCTTGCCTAGGTGTCATGAATCTCTTGAGCTGGCCCTAGTATCACCAACTCATTCTCAGCCTTTACGTTACCAACAAAAATGTCAAACTGCCAGGCTATGGAAGATTGGACAAGAAAATTAAGTGTTCGTGCCTTTACTGAAAGCACTTCCCCAGAATATCAACGGTTAACAACTCGTTTATAAAATCGTTTCGCCAATTCCATTCTTTATTTTATGGTAACCCTTATGCACCAGAACTATAATTATGGTTTCTAGAAGTGCACTAATGGACTGGCTATAGTTTCCATGGTTTATAAGACACTTGCTCAAATTGTATATACCTGCTTGTTATTCCGAACTTGACCCTACCCCAATTATAACACGAATATCTAAAAACCAACGTCTGTATCAAATGAACAACAGCGCCAACTCCTGAGCCAGTCCCATGTAAAAACTTGGTAGTATTTATCGGCATGTGACTATTCGGTCCCTAAATAGACTAGAATGGGACAGTCTGGAATGTTCTAGAATTTTGTTCATTGAGATGGTTTGGAGAAAAATCGATTTCCGAAGGGCACATACCTTAACCGAAACACAAATGGAATCGCGTTCCTGTTATTGATCTGAATATACGACGCGGGTCACGTGTGTGTGTGTGTGTGTGTGTTCAGGTTCGAATTGCTGAGGCCTTTGCAACTGGTTGAACTCACGTGAACGAGAGACTGTAGGATGCATTATAGTATCTACTTATATAATTCGCCACGTGGTTGGTTATATTTTCTGTATGTGATATTTGTCATTTGTCAAGGAAGATAACTATTAAATACTAATTGAAGAATATTCTCTTTTATTTATTTACTCATCTTTTTACTGGGGGGCAAAATGCATAAAAAATACGGGTTCATTCTGGTTGAACATAAACGAGAAAATGTAGAAGAAAAAAATGTTTTGGGATTTTTTAAAAGTACTATTGCAAAATTAATTAAAATCAACCATTAGAAGGACGGAATGGGTAAACTAGTTCATATATATAATAGAGAGAGAGAATTAAGAGAATGAGAGAAGTGATAGAGTGTATGTATGCTTGATAATAAGGATAAGATGGGAGAGGAAATGTGCGTGGGCGTCCTCGGCAGGGGGACAAACGGGATATTTGCGGAAATATACCTGGAAATATATCCTTTTGCACCCTTTCTCCCCCTGGAAAATTGGCACTGGTTGCCCTTGGGAGCGTTTGTATGTGAATGTAGGGATTATCAGTAGTTTTTATTATGCGTGCATATATATATATATATATATATATATATATATATATATATATATATATATATATATATATATATATATGCACAAATTAGGAATATAATATGATAGAATAGAATAGGATATAATACAATATCTGATGCACGATGTGTTCATTTCATAAAGTGCTCGATACATTCAATATTAAACATTAAGTTGATTTAGAGAAAAGCTTAAAGTATAATAAAGTAAAGATTCGCTACACAAGCACGTTCATGTTCCTGCCCTGTTTAGACTTGAAAAATAGAGATGTTCGTGTAGCGGAGCCTTATATATATATATATGTATATATATATATATATATATATATATATATATATATATCAGTACAAGTATATAGATGACTTTACAAATCAAATATGTTCGTGTGTACCAGATAATACGGTAGTCACAGTACTAATTAATGTAAGGGTGCTTATCTATCAGTACGTGTACGCTTTGTTGTTATGTGTGTGGGGCTGCGTGTGCTCTTTGGTGTATGAGTACCTTTGTCTCTGAAAGACACGTGGATAAAAATCGAATGAAGATATTTCAGCTAATTTTAGTTCTATATTATGCAGTTATAGACAGAATCAAAGACAGTGGTATCACCGTTACGACCGAGTTCTGTAGTGAGATGTCATGTAGTTCTTGGTAATTATGTTAAATCACAATGCTTGTTGCAATGTAGTATAGAAGGAGCCACTTATAGTCGTTGATAATGTTATCAAATGCTTATTATTATCAAAATGAGTCATTTCCAAACATTTCATTCAAAATAAACTAAAAATTATCATAAATTGGTTATAAATTCCATTTTAATTTTTATTATGTAAAATTATTTATAAAAATGAATTTAAGAACATATTAATGATCGTATGATTGTGAATGTAAATTCATTTCATTGAACTTGAATTGTTCTGATTTTTATACCTATATTGGTATCTAAAAGACCCTGTCTCAAATTGATCACAATAAGCGGTTCCCTCTGTATTTGAATGGAGGAAACTGGTGAAATTCTACAACCAAACATCCTACATTCCTGTTCATTGGTGTCAGGCATCTTATCTTGTTTATACAACCATTTTGTTTGGATAATTGCCGAATCACTCAACCTGTCGACTGCAGATGACTGAAATATTGCACTTCTATGGCTCGACTGCGAATGACTGATATTTCATTCTGTCCATAAATTTAATTTACAGAGAAAATAAACAGTTCAGCTTATTTTGCGCCACCCAGTAATCAAAGTTACCGCCGCATTTCGAACGTAGCAACTGAGCAGCTCCTAACGCAGGTAATGGATTAATAGATTATGCATACATATGATTTCAGAATATGACGATATTTCGATCATGATTTGAGAATATGACGATATTTTTTGATGATAATTTGAGAATATAACAATATTTTGATTGATTCCGGCCCGCTTTGAATCTGCCACCATTAGTCCGTGGATCTGCAACTACAGTTCTTATATTCGGTTTCAAACTAGGGTTTGAATCGTGATTTAGCAGTTTAGGAACTATGTGGAAAGCCTAAGTTCGGATTCCGGCTGAGGAAGATCTTGCACATTTCGCACTGATGCCTTTGGGAAAGGCATTAATCCAATCCTCCTTTGCTCTGGAGGAATAACAGAGCAGACTGACTAGTCTAGTCTTGGTCACCCTCACCTGTGGGTAAATTATGGGGTAGACTGGTCTCTTCAGCTTTGGTTGTCTACCAATCTGGGAAATGGACAGCTCTAATTCCAAACCAGGAATGAAGTCCTTAAAGCAGAGTGGTTCCCTTCCTTGCAACAGACCAGATCAGGGATTACTCCTTGCTGCTGATACTATGTACGCCACTAAAACCTATCGCATGTTACCTGGAGAGGGGATTGATCTTTAAGAAATTCCATGAAGATCTACTAGGTCAGGAGTTGAACTAAGTTAACTTGTTTTTCTATCGTAACAACGACAACAGCAACAATCTTCACCTAATTTTTCCAAGTGCAGGGTTGACTTTATTTTTTACCTTAGCAACAAGAACAGCTCGAACAATCCTCACCTATTTTAGAAGAGTTGTCTGTCACGTTAATCCAAACTGATATAAAAAAAAATTTACCATTTTCCAACAGTGATTTGAAATCACGAAAAGTAGGCAGATCTCTTACCGACTGAACCAAACGGATTGGTCTTAAATATCTACGAAAAAATATGTTTGGACATAGACCATCCATCCCCCGAATCCACAAGTTCCCTCCTACCCAATTGTCATGGTGCCAATACCTTCTGAACTTGTCTAAGTCATCACGCCATCTTATTTTTTGCCACAAACAATTTCGAATATGATCTCAGGGGATCGATATTGTGAGTCTTGGTGACCAGCAGTTGTCTGACGTTCTTGCAACATGGGCTACCTATCGCCATTTTAGATTTAATGATTTTTATGATAACTCTGACCCTTGCTTGCTTTATGATACCAGAGAGCGCTCAGTGAGTCATTGTCAGGAGTAAGTAATAGGGTATGGATCCGCTCCAAAATTTAATCACTTCTTCCGTCGCCTTCCACAAAATTTCATTGAAATTCATTGAGAGTGGACAGACATAAACTTATGGCGATATTGTGCAGTGTGGATGTTTAACTACGACGCAAGGGAGATAATTCTGCACACAAAAATGCAATCACTTCTCCCGTGACCTTTCGTTGACTCATGAAATTTCATTCAACTTCTGAGCTATTGCATGAACAACCATAGCCGTATCCATAAAATGGGGTGGAGGAAGAACAGACAAAATATCTCTCAATCAAAAACCATTCCTAGATCCACCCCTAATCTAACCATTTTTCACTTAACCCATTGCCCACTGTTCCACGAAATTTTATCAAAATTCATTGAGAACTTTTGGAGATATCGTACAGACTGACGGGAGAGTCAAAACGGTGCGGTGTTGAGATCTTTCCATGTGATGTTAGGCATTGTCTTGTGCGCATTGTATGGCTATTAGTTCCATGTTCACAAACAGACTCTAGAAATCTATCAAAATCATAGACTTATTTTTCACTGTGGACTGAGCCGTTTTTCTCGGAACACCTAAATATGTTTAAAGATCAAAGGGACGTTCACTTTCCAGATTTTCTCGGTTAGACTCAAGTAGATAGCGTGACTATTTCGAATATGTACTGGGTAATTATCGATAAAAATAAAGTAGAAAACCACATTTTACTTTCTTCACCACAAAGTGAGTATACCTTGTAAATAAATCGTGAAAAGTCTATTTCGGTACTTCAAAAGGGCCAATAAAAACTCGACTTACGAACTCCTCACAAGAGTTTCCAGGCCTGATATTCTTTCATGTTCTTGACTAAAAATCAATTCCTTTTCGTCGCTGAAGGTATTTCTGTGATTTAATAAGAACGCTGCGCACAAGTAAGCTAAAAGCAAAACATGTTTTCAACACACGATCCGCGCACGCGCGTAGCGTGCAAAGGTGTTCATCGGGGGTAAAACAGGACATCTCCTCCCAAGATCAGATCTTCTCATCTAGCAGTGAAAGGGTTTGAAAAGTTGGAACCTTTGAGTCAATAAAGGAGAATGGTGCAGTACAATTGTTTAATGTAACTTTCACTTAATGTTCCCGCATAAAAAAAAAGATCATGCATCTCTGTCAACATCAACTGAATCAACTGACATCATATCACCATGGATCGTACTTTCTTACACTACAAACGGCGGCGAATACGGCACCTTCTACATGCCTGGAATGCCTATTATGTAACAGGGTTATCACTAAGAATAATTCTGAACATGCCCTCCCTATCCCGAGAATATATACTTTGTCCCCGCCCCCTGGTAGCTTGTAAATATTTGTTAATTTAATGATTAAGTTGGTAGCAAATAAGCCGATTTCAATTTGAAAGGATATCAGCAGTGAACTGCTTAAAAGAGCATTGCCTTAATTATCGACATTCATAATAGATGGAAAATCACTTTGATGCTGACTAGCACTCCGAGGGAAATTATGAATCGCTGCCACCCATGTATGCTTCTTCGTACCTATGATTGAAATAACCTAAACCCAGCAAGAGTATTTAAATCGGTCTGTTGTGGGTAGCGGTGATTAATTATTCAAACACTAGTAAATCCCCTTGAACAATTCATGGATACGATTTGATTCCAATGAGGTGATTTGAAAGATAATTACAGAGCTCATTTCATTAGAGTAGTGAGTTGTTCCAAATGGTTTGTAGGAGATATGTTTAACGTCAAAATCGTTACCGTTAAATGGATGAGTCAGAGACACAAACAAAATCATACAGTTCATTATGTAGATAGACGAAATTATACATTTAACACATTCAGGAATCTTACTACTTGGGACAGCAATTAGCATTTGTAAAATGAAATAAAAGTTTCTTCTAATGCCACTGTAGTGCCCAAACAAGAGAAAACAAGACTGTCTGCTGCTGGGTCAAACTCCACTCTTACTTCAATTCCGACTGAAAACAATTACTGTAACATTTGTATTCTATATATCATGACGAGTAAGTGAAAATGTCAAATTGGTGAAATTTACTTATCTTCTTGTAAAGTTTGATTTTACTAGAATTAGATGAAATGTTGACCGGAAAAAATAATCGTTTTATATTCTTATTTTGATTATGTAAACTTTTGATCAACTTAAAACAACGCATTTATTTATCAATTGTGAAAAAGTTAAAAATTCGTATTTACTTATTTTTTACAAAGATGTTCGATTTCAAAAACCTTGATTGAGTCAGTTTTTGACCAAAACTATGAATTAATCCACTTTTTGTAAACAAAGTTAAAATTTCTCCAATTAGGCAATTGCATCGATTCGTTGTAACAGCATCATAAATACATTAGTTGGTATATAAGACGTCAGTTTAGCTCAGTTGGTAAGAGAACCGCCCACCAATCATGGGTATCTGTGGCGTGATAGACAAACAGAGAAAAGCTTACAGTCAGGGTTGTTCTTGTTCTTGTTCTTGTTACAGTGGGAAAACAAAGTTACATCCAACTTGGTTTGGTGTTTGACAATTATTAAAATATAAAATATGTTATAGTACAACCACAGCAGGGCCCGGGGGAGGGGATTTTGCTCAGCACAAAATTAGACCAGAGCTCAGCAGCCATTATTAAAATCATTTCATCAATTTTATTTTTTTCTAATATTCAGCTATTTTATATCCTCTGATGTACATTCTTGAACTCTTTATTGAGAAGTAACAAATATGGTAAATGTTGGTATTCCTTTCATCCTTATTTCATTTGCTTTTTATCGCAACTCTCATATCGTCATTCCACGATCGTTAGTTAGAAAAGTGGATCGAACATGCATGTACTATCCTAAGGAGCCTATCATACCGTTACGGAACAGCTTCCTCACCGATTAGGCTACGAAGGTCACCGTCTGCAATCGTTCAAATTTAACCTCTTTGCTATATTCCTTATTTCACCCGAGTGCCTATTACGCCACCAGCTTTGTTTATGTAATCATAATACAGTTGCAGTTAGTTATCGTCCCATCTTCCATCAGATCTGATAGTTGCGATAAAAAGAAGCTAAAATCAAGACGAAAGAAATAAGTCGAAAGTTTATAATAATTCACAATGTTTCATCCAACAAATCTGGATAATATTACAATTAATGATATCAGGGGAAGTTACAAGAATATCCCTTGCAATCACTTTTATTCTAATTTTCCCTTTTCATATTTTCATGAATATGACATTCATCTTCTTTCTTATGAATACATATAAAATATGTATCTGTCCACATATATACAGACTTACATAAAAATACATAAATATGTATAATAGTATGTACACATATACATATGCATCCTCCTACTTCTATTCTTCCCATACATGTCTATTCAACTCTCACACATACGGACACTCTCAGTGACACATTCTTGTTTACACATAGATCTACAATTTCGTCAAAAGCGATTAATTGAGACATTGATTCCATTGAATCTTTGACGTAAGTGTACCTCTAAGATTACTATATATTTTTAAATATAAGAATAATTATTTTATCGCAAAAAAATGTCCCCATATGAGCAGAGAGAATAGAAACAATGCACAGTCATCATCATAAGCTTTTTAGCTTCTGTCGTTGGACATAGACCCTCCGTAAGATTTGCCAATCCTCTCTATTATGGGCGTCGTAGAGCAAATATTTTCTGAATTCGTCTAGTTTATCCCATCATCTTATTTTCTGTCGGCCACAGTTTCGTATAAGTTCTCCAGGGATCCACGTTGTTTGTCGTGATGTCCAGAGGTTGTCCGTCATTCTTGCAACATGACCATCCCATTGCCATTTGGCAGTTTTTCAGTGGTATCTTTGACCCCCTGTCTTTTCTGATATACTGTACTGTCTAATGATCACTTCATGTGAAAATTGAGCATGATTCTCTCCAGTGCACATTGCATGGTTCTCGCTTTGAGGGCCAGTCTCTTGGTAAGATTCTATGTTTCAGCTTCATAGGTGACTATCAGAGGGATGCATTGGTTGTAGACCCTTCTTTTTAGGATTAATGGAATTTTCTTTCTTTCCGAAAGCTTGCCATCCTAGAGTGATTCTTCGCTTGATTTTTTTTTATTTTGAGGGTGTCATGGATGCCTGTGGTCCTAGGTAGATGAAGTGGTATTCTTTCTTCAGCTCTGTTGACTTTTTAAAAAGCGGAGAACCTTAAAGTCATTGATGCTCTCATACAACAGACGCAGACCCTGTATATGTTAGAGGATTGCAACATTTCTACTGACTCAGCAGTTCCTTCATCAGACTAAATAAAGTCTCAGTGCATATCATCGACCGATAATGTCCGTTATGTTAACGTACTACATGAACAAATTTTGCATAAAATGCAACCCCGGTTAGTATTCGGGTTATATTGTGTAATATTCATTTTAAATCATTTTTTTCGGGTAGATTCGTCATCACCGATGAGAATTCCTTTTTTACAACCTGAAAACAATGATCGATGTGTTGAAGATGGTAGAAATCCATGTTTTGCAGACAACTGACCAAGTACCATAAATGGTGTATTCATGAGAAAGGGATATCTCTCATGAAGACGTTATGGCAAAATAACAGATTCGACTTATATTCGAGTCTGTCGGTTTTCCGAAATTTTATGCACAGTTCTAAATTCGTCTTATATTTACTTTTATTCCAGAATGTACAGTAATGAAACAGCTTAGCATGATTAATAGTTGAAACTTAAAAGAAGCAGTTGACGCACTTGATTTTGTTACGCCCAAATCACGTTGGATAGACCAGTTCTAGTAGGATCAACGAAGTTACGCAACGCCACGTCTAGTCAGTATCTAGATGGGTGATCGTTTAAGAATACCAGGTAAGCAGCTGGCGACCATGTAGAGAGCGTCTCCCCCGTGTCGATCCCGTCAATCCTCTGAAAGAGGAGACCGATCTCCACACTACGCCTAATAGCACAAGCCACGCCCCTTGAATGACCTGGCTGCAAACGACAAGAAATGAATGACGCACTTAATTCTGACTGGATTGCATTCGTAACATGTTGGGACGACAGGTCGTTGCCAAAAAAAAAAAAAAAAAAGAAAAAAAATCTATGCGCTATTTTGAGAGACAACAGAATAAAAACTCTTTTGGTCATTGAAATCAACCACTTTCTTTTATGTGCAGCAAGGGATTGTACTCATTGCCCCCGAGTCAAAAAAAAAGCTAAAATCATTAAAAAAAATCTCTTATCTTCTCACCCCCTTTCTTTCTATTTCTTTTTCGTCTTCTTTTACTCTCTCTCTCTCTCTCTGATTTTTTTTGTATTTCTTCATTTTGTTCTCCTTCATCTCTTCTGTCATTACCATTTCAATCTTCTTCATAATCATCATCATCATTTAATTCCCGTTCCTCCTTTTCTTTCTAATCTTGTAAACAATAGCATTGAATGAAATGAATTGGAAGCACGTATTTAGGCTTTTTTGAAGTCGTCTGCATCGAAAATCTCTCCGCGCTTATTGGTCACGTGACATAGCGTGCTATTGTCAAAGATAATAAGAATCATGCCGTTGGTAGCCATGACCCTTTTTTTTCTTTTTTATCGAGCGACTTTCCACTGAAAACACGAGATACACACATACACATACGCGTCACAAACACACATATGCATACATACATACATACCTGCTGATACCTATACACACAACGCATGAGTCTATGAGTGTCTTTGTGGTGTGTGTGTGTGTCTGTGTGAGCGCACGTGTGTGTGTGTGTGTGTGTGTGTGCTTAGCATTTAGGGATGATATGTCGTTCGATTAAAAATCGCACCACGAAGATAATGAATCACGCAGTTCGTTGCCTATGCTATAAACTAAAGCAATCTCGCCAGAGAGAGAGAGAGAGAGGTAGGGCGAAGCGAAGTCAACGTCTCATTACTATTCCTTGTTGTTTCCAATTAATTACATATGGCTGACATGAAACATCGAAGAAACCATTCAATATGCATACATGAAAAATCATAGTAATGCATTCGACTTTCTGAAGCCGTGCACGAGCACAAAACAGAGATCGTGTGGTTACATGCGAGTGTAAAGGCCATTTATTCTGAATTTTCCGCCATTACTCGAGGCGCTGTGGGAGAGGTGGAGATGAGGTTTTCGTTATTTTATCCATCCGTTCTTTATTCTCCTTCATTTTACGTGGATCATCTATTATAATCCATTTCCGACATTTTAACATAGAATAATTGAATACAAGGTACATAACAAATTTTCTCCAACATTTACACTGCAAGGAGATGCGTTTTTCCGTGATGTCACAGGTACTATCTCTTGGTAATCGAGCATTCCGTAATCATAGAAGTACGAGCAGGGGGTGGGTGGGCAACTGCCCCTTACCACCGTCAATTCGGGCAAAACTGTTACAGTTCGGGTAAATCAGTATAAGATTCCGGACAAATCAAGCCATCGGCCCCCTTAACGAAACAGTTGCCATACCGCTACGTCCGTAATGGGTTGTTGCCAGAAGCTTTAAAAGAACCCCGTTAAACGTACATTACGGTAACACAGCCCATCCTCTGTCTGATGCCATCCTTTCCCGATGCTGAACGAAGTTTTGGACTTTCTGGTTTGAATTCAGATTTATCCGTTTACTAGACTGGTTACAAAGTCTGAAGAGCCCAGCCTATTATACTGTTTACTCATAGAGATTCACGCCTTTACCATGGACATTTCAGTGAAGTGTCTCAGCCGGAACTCCATTCAGTTCACCAATCCTATTTTCCCTACCGCCAACCGTTATGTCACCTACATATCCAATAGGCAATTTGATATTTCTATTAATTAGTTGGATTTTCTCCAATATTCTTGTTGCGGTGAGATCCATTTTGCCTATATGTCATAGATACTATGTTGATGTCATTGAACATTCTGTAATAAGTTCTTTTTGTTTGTTTGCAAACCACAGACTCGAGGGGTCAATTGGATTTTCATAAAATACATTAAAAATTGAGCACCTGATGTATTAAAGAACTAGTTAATCCTGTGAAAATTTCGCTGATATATTTTAATCGCTATGAGTAGATTTTTAGAAAAGAAACTTTTGAATTCGTTTCAGTAGAAGATTCTGATGTTAAAATTCGTGGGTAGGGGGATATTTTTTTCAGACAAACCTATAAGTGGAAGAATCCACTTTTATGGACAGAGTAACAGAGGAACCACTCTGTTCATTATATACATACACGTCAATTTTTACGATTCTACAAGTATTTCCTTGCAGTAAGTAAAGTAATTGCTCTTGGAGAAAAGTTGGGTAGTCTTTTGAATTTATAAGGAATGTCATTTACTAGACAGCTAAACCTACCAGGCTTTAGTCATAAATTAAATTACAGGGCGAAAAGAACCACTCATTTTTCAAGTTAATTCATGTTACAAGCGAATTTCACAAACCGATACAATACAGGTAGGTAATCTCTTATCCGGAATTCTAAAAACCAAAAAGCTCTAAAAATCATTCCGTGGGTGTAGTCTGCACACCAAAGTTTGCATTTGGCGACAAACAAGACTCGACGTGACCCACGCTTTACTAAGGTCGTCGTGAAGACTCTATAGAGCACAGCAGAAGTTATTATTTCGAGACAACCATGCCTCAACCCACGCCACATAGTTGTGTCTCAGTGCTCCTATTATATATATATATATATTTTTCTGATAATCTGGATACTGTAGAAGTGGCCTTATTGAACAAAACGGAAGTTATTACTTCGAGATGACCATGGCTCGAGGCACTCTTACTGGTTTGCTGCTCTTACTACCTCTGCTGCTCAGGACTATTTTGTTTATTTTTTGGTGATTTTTTTTTACTTTGAAGAATGTGAAAATGTAAGAAAGAGAAGTAGATTTCCCTATGGCTAACTGTGAGGGAAAAAGGGAGCATCTGGCAAATGCAATGCGAATATCGATTCCATTCCGGAATCCGAAAAAATCTCGAATTTCGAAAAGTGTCTAGTCTCAAGATTTTGGGAAAAGAGATCGTGTACCTATAGTTTAAATATCTACTTACATAATGATTTTTTTCTGTTTCGCTGTCCGTAACAATAGACTCGTCCACTCGGAGGTCAAAATTTTGGTGATAAAAATATCTTCTATTCAACAACTGAAATATTGGATTCTTCCCCTTGAACAAGTCCACTCGTTTTATTTATAAAACCTCAGATGAAATTTATAAGCGATAAAAATTTATCCACACTATCAGTAGCTTTGAAGTAGTGAACTATCAAGTCTCAAATTAAGAAAATGTGAAGTAACCTCTCGAACTCCACGAAAACACAGGTAGAGATTTTTACCAAATACATTACGATTTCCAATATATATATATATATATATATATATATATATATATATATATATATATATATATATATATAAGAAATGGATATATTTGGTCCAACAGAATGAATTATAAGTTGCGTTATATTATATAAAAACTTATTTGATTAATATAACGCAATTTATAATTCATTCTGTCGGACCAAATACGTAACCTCTCGAACTACACGAAAACACGGGTAGATATATAGATACAGAAACTTATTTGAATAAAATAACACTATTTATGATTTGTTCTGTCGGACCAAATATATCCATTTCTTAATACATAACTGTCGCGTTGAAAGAGACGAATAGACCGAGAATAAAGGAGATGAGAATTCGGGTTTAAAGCTGTTATTTGGCCTTTGCATTACAGGCAGCTGTTTAACTCAATGATAAGAGCATCACTACGTTGAAGCGGCTACGCTACCGGTGACAGGTTCGATTCCTGCAGCAGTACCATTTTCTTTAATTGTTTACTCTATTTACGCTGTCTAAATTGAGTGATATATTAACCGTATAACGACAAAAAATCATTTCCAATAAGTTCCAATGTAATATAACGCAATTTATAATTCATATATATATATATATATACTCTAATAATAATCATATATTGCTTCATTTCCAATAAAGGTGTTCAACATTTGAGATGATATACTGATGGATAACTCACGATAAATATGTTTCCTCTCCACATGAAAATCACAAAAGTGTGAATAATATGTCGTGATTAATCCATCAACGTATATATACGTATATATGTGTGTGTGTGTTTCTAAGAAATGAATACACGATCCGACAGAATGATTATGAATTGTGGTATATTATCTTGGAAACCTTATTTGAAACGATCTCCCATTATTACATGGTGGATATATCATTTGGCCTAGACAGCGTTAATGGAGAAAACAATTTAAGTGCTGCTAGAAAAGGACACACAATCTGTCATAGAACTTTTGCAAAAACATACAATTCTCCCAATCTATACTCGGTTAGTTCAAAATCGCTATTTATTAATTTTCTGCCCTTACAAATTTTTGCTTGCAATAACAAATTATTCTAATAATTCATCATTGTATTCTATACTTGCATCCCCTTCCCTACACACAACACCAACCAGATCGTTATTCCCTGTGGTGTTTTAAACCACGTCCATAAGATATCCTTAATATTCAAATCATTCATTTCCCAACACAATTCATCATCAATACCAGTATAATTACACCACCTCTAACTTCAGTTTCTCTTCTAAAAAAGAATAATCATCCCATAGGAATTCAAAATATATCCGGGAATTTTTTAATTCAACAGTGGTAGATCGCCGAGCATATAAATAAGTGTTCAGTCAAGTGTATCCGCTACCAAGAGAAATTTAGATTTCTGACAAGAACAGGTCTGGTTAGTCACTCATTAGAAACTGTCACATGACCAGTGTATTTAGGCAGTATGCCGTGTTGGAGGTGATCAATTAAAAATATTTGAAAACGAGAAGATCAATGAATAAATTACTTCTCTCATTCTTTTGCTCGGCTGTGATCACTAAGAAAACTTTGAATTGAAAAAAAATATTAAAAAAAACAAGTGTGAACGCAGCCGGACACGAACTAAAGGGCCAATTTAGCATAAATTTACATTTTAAATCAAACGCCTCACTAAAAATCTATAGGGTTAAATAAAAGTTTTTCCGAGACATAATATGGAATAAATGTTCAAATTTTCAGCTCTGTAGCTCGATTGGAGTGGCTGATACAGGTGATACATACATACATTCATTCATGGCCAACGAACCAGCCAGCCAGACCAACTTAAAAACTGAGAAAAACCTATGTTGACAGTTTTGGTTGATAGCTCCAAATAGTTCACCGCTGGTTAGTCACGTACTTATAAAATCCATGATATTCACGTCATATAAATCAATACAACTTGCGCATAAATTCACCAAGAAAAAAAAAACTTTTATAATTCTATTTCAATTCTTTTTCTCGGACCAACCAAACATCTTTAAAATCCTGAAATGTACACAGTTGGGGGGCGTAGTTGGGGGGGGGTCCCCAAATTGAGGGTGGGGGGTCAAAAGCTTTCTGAATTGTAGTTTACCTTCTGCATTCCTATTAATTCCTATTAACATTATACAATAACAAATCTCGCTAAACGTTGAAGGGGCTCTTCAAGAAGCCAAGACCCTTACCATCCAGATTCCAAATCTCAAGAAAGTTCCATAAGTTGTAAATGCATAGGTATGTATCGCTTAAATAATGCTATAGTCAGGGAGTTTGCCGAAAAAAAACCAAGCAAGACAGCCAGAGCAGATTAGCTTTGAGTGCAAATACACCGGTATTCATAGGCGTGTTTTTCTATAAGATGGGGGACAAAAGGCTTGATTTGCTAAGACTTTAACACATTTTTCCCGAATAACAAGGAGCTACGCCTATCATACACATATTCATAAGGTTAGTTGCATATTTTGATCAAGTAGTTCAGTAGGAGAATAGCCCCTAAAAAACATATTGAAGGAAGGGTCACGGTGTTCATGAAAATTGTTGGGTTCTTGATTTTTTCCCAAAATATTCATTGTCAAATCATGGGTGCGTGTTATACATCGGGAGATATGGTAGATAAAAGTTAACAAAAACGATAAATACTCACGATCACAGTCAATAATTTATCAACCATAGCGTCAAAATTTTAATTCATGTAAAAAAACAATCCATCAAAGAATAAATACGGTCAGAATAAATTCTATTCTACATCACCAGCGTTTTACATCAGAAAATATCTAAAATAGAGTAAATAAACGTCTAGAGACATCAAGACTCTGGAGAATATAGATGTTATTTCTTATGGGAAACATCTAAAAGAGAGTTTTAAAAAACATCTAGAAACATTTAGATTCTGGAGAATCTAAATTTTATTAATAAACCCGTCAAAATGAGACCCAAAAAGTAAGAAAAAAAGCGTTGTTTTTTTAAAAATAAATATATATGTATTATTAGAATGGATCTAATGGAAAAATAATGCCAATCTCCAACTATGTTGATAAAACGGTATGACCAGGAGTGCTTGAACAGACTGCAAATATATAAACACACGCGAATATAAAAAAAAAGGATACAACCTTTCCGCAAACTTAGATAGCTACGGTTGTTCAATCCAAATGAAGTAAAACACGGTTTGCTTGTTTTCATTTAATAATACTACTCGGTCGGGGCGAAAATGACTCGAGTCTTATGGTGGATTAATGAGGTGCATTATTTTGGCTTCGCATAAGAAAAGAACACAGACCAAACTAACCAACTGTCAATATTTGGTTGGAAAATTAAAATGTTTTGTTAATTTTGTTGATATTTTAGCGATTATACTTTTGCTTCATTACCAGTCCAGAATTATCGAAAGAGACTCATGTTGCCTTTTTTAAGAAAACAAGAAACATAAGTTCAACGATACGTCCACCAGCCATGGTAGTACTGAGGGTTAGAGAGCTAGTGGCTTTTCTCCGAGTCAAATGATTCTCTTACGTGCTAAATATCGTGATATGGGAATAATCAGTATTGTTTTCAATAAAAATTGTTAGTGGCCATTTTTGGCATTTTTTGTCATTTTTTTGGCCTTTTTCAAATACGAAAATACTGAGTACGTACATTCTATTGGCATCATAAAAGTTGGCGTTGTTATGAAGTCACACCTCTTCATTCTTTTGTTCCTATTTCCATTTTTAACGTAACTGAAACCGACCGACAGACCGATCCATAGAAAAGCGTCTTATTGAGACGTGAGGACACATCTAAAAAAAAGTCATTAATTCCTCATTTCATCAATGGTTCATCTAGATATTTTAAAATAGGCGCTGGTTTCACAAGTTGAAGTGCTCTTTCAACTCTGAATCAATAATTGTAAGTTTTACCGTATTCACGTGATAGGTATAAGCTCTTGATTCAAATTCCCATTTCAAACAATTCATTTACATGCAAAAAAATCGCCACTTATCCAGTTGCTTTAAATGAACTCTTACAAATTAATTTGTTTTATTTTAAGACTGTTAATCGATATTTAATGAAGAACCTCTCATAAAGTTATAGTCTGAGCAAATGACTTTTAGTTGCGTTGTCAAGGAGAGGAGAGTTTTTTTTTTCAATGAATTGCTCTCTCTCTCTCTCTCTCTCTCTCTCTCTCTCTCTCTCTCTCTCTCTCTCTCTCTGGCTTCGCAAATCAATAATATAATAATTGTAATTCATATGTTGGTTTAAAATCGAAATTAAAAAAATATTTCTCTAATACGATCAGCATTTGTGAAGTGAATGTGTGGCCTGAATAAAGATGAAAATGTCTTATGTGGCCCGCAGGATCAACAAGGTTGTCCGAATATTGGACTAAGCTTGAATCAACACCTTAGTTTGGGGTTCAACTCATACGATAGCACATACAGTCTGTCATGTGACCGAGGTGCTTAAAGGCGTAACGATTACTGGCACGGAAAACGAAATCTGCGATTCCATCTCGCCCTTAGCTGTTTATGTTCACTTCACACTAACGCCAATGGGAAAGGCATGAATCCACTTCACCTTCCAACTATAGGTAAATAGTAAAGCAACCACAGTTCTTTAGCCCTGTAACGCTGTTCAACTTATGCCCAGGTAAAGGAGGAGGGTTGAGCATGTAAAGATCTACTTGCTACAGATACCGAGGCAACATCATCCCCGGCGAGTGTCCGGTTGGGGTGGGTGGTTATGGCCCTATGCTCCACAGGGAGTCCACGAGAATGAACAAACATTCCAAGTGACGATGGATTAATCCTTCAGAGATATTGATTTTGCCAACACCAGATTCAAGTTTCGATTACGGATGGTTAGTGCAGTGTTTTACTAATGTTTCAGTGAGAGGCATGAAACCAAAATATCCTATCCATGGAAAAGCATCAACCGACACGTAAACATATAAGAGTTCGAATTCTAATAAACAGTTTTAGATGTGAGTGAATCTTTGCAGAATAGATTATGTCACTCCTCTATAGGGTGGCTGATTTTGATGTTTTTTTCAGTTTTTCACCAATTTTCAAATTCGAAATATTTGGGGAAAAAAAGAACAAACGTCTCCATTGGTAACTGTAGACTTTGAAATGCAAAAAAAATCTTTTTTTTTTTAAAGAAAAAAATATCTAAATATTGTCAACATGGACTCTCAAATGCATTGACCTGGTATCGTTAATTGCTTACATCAGGTAAGTAATCAAGAATTGATTTAGAACGGCTCTCCTCAACCTATTGTTAGCCACGGCCCCCTATAGAGCTCTTCTCAGGTGTCCCCGGTCAAATACGGAAACAATATGAACATAGAGATGAAAATTCAATTATTGCACCACACAACGCGATTTTTGTCCCTGGGTAATAAGTGTTATTTTCTTATCATTTATGCACAAAAATATTCAATTCCACCTGTTTTTCTCACTTGTGTGTGATTAAAAATGTACAAATGTACTTGTTGTCCAATTGGAAATAAATAAATTTCAAATTATCCGGGTCGCAAAGGCAAAGTTTGAGGGGGATAATTGATATTCCCTCTACTTTTTAAACATAATCAATTAGAAAACAACTCGTCATCACTGTCAATAATTGAACAACTGTAGCGTTAAAATTTGAAATCATTTTAAAAATTCCATCAAAGAATAAGAATAGTCTGAAAGAATTCTATTCATGTCATCATTAGCGTTTTCTATTGGAAAACATCTAAAATAGAGTAAAAAGAACAATTAATAACCTGTCAAAATAAGTCCTGAAAAAGGTAAAAAAAAAAAAGGCTTTTTTTAAAATTTTTTAGTTTAAAAAAATCTTTTAGATGGGGTTTAGTGAGATACCGATGCCAATTTCAAGTCTGTAGACAAAACGGTATGACCAGGAGCGCTAGAACACACAAACACAAAGACCTGCACGTATATAAAAAGGATTGGTTCAACACTTATCACTCAGGGACAAAAAAAAGTAAAAATACGTTGCACACTGTTATTTAGTTTATAGTCTTTTTCAAATGTGTCAGAGTCTTCAAAGGGTGCATATGACTCCCGTTGAGAATTGCTGGTATAGAGTAATTTAGAGTTCAATTCTTGGAGATACCGTTGATAGAAAAAAACGAAGAGAAGGAAGAATAAAATGAGGTGTTGTTATTAAAGCTCATTGACAACAACTAGGAATGTAGGGCCTTCCCTTCCCCCTTCAAAGTGTCCTAAATAAGACTTTCTGATCGATAAATATTCATTCCCATCTGTTCACAGCCAAACCAGATGCTATCGATTTGCCCAGCCCGAGGGTCGGTCGGTCGGTTGGTTGGCTTCGGCATTCGAACAAGGTAGGGCTTCGATTAAATGAATTAATATCGTAATTATCAGCAAGGTTTGGGGTGTGAGGGCAAAGGGTTGAACTCCGAAAAGATATTTCCGTCTGCAGTGATTGAAAGTTGTATTTATACAGATCAAATCAGCACATATTTATACGGATCAAATAGACATGTATAAGAAGTAGAACAGAAGGAGGGTCATTATTGAAAGGGGGGAGGGAGAAAAAAAGAGAAGAAAGGGTCAGTGATCATAATTCCCTTTGTGCTATGTGCGAGTGCACACGCATACAAGTTTCGCAACCAGCGCACAAAGGGAATTGAAGAGTGCACAGAAGGAATTAATGCGTGCACTAAAGGTTGTTTATCTAATATAATGCATTGGCTAATAAGTATCATAATTATACTTTGAATGTATTGTCGATTACTTTGAGAAGAGTCATTAACACACGAACTTTGATTTGGGATCTTTACACTCTTCTTCCGTTTCGGCCGATTCATTTCTACATATTTTTTTCTTTGCTTTGAATCACCGAAAGAAGATAACGATTAAATAAGATTCTCTTTTCTTAAAGGTATTACATTTAAACCTGGAGAGAGCCGTAGAAATGAATCGGCCGAAACATCGAGACTATATCGAAGATGAGAAGTAGAGATTAAACTGACCGAAGCAAAATTGATAAATATAAGTATACTAATTGAAATAATACCTTAGGTAACTGCTTCTGTTGATTAGTAAGTCAGTCTTTTCACGTCATTGGTACATCACTAACCTCTTTCATATCAAACATTCAGTGCCCAATTAATTAATTTTGTCGCGAGAAAATGAATTGCATGACTTGAAATTTGTTCGCTCACTGACTATGAAAAATTAGAAGGAACATTATCATTGACCACGATAAAGAAAAGGAGAAATGAGGATAGAAACAGTATCAATATTATTAGCTTAGGGAAAACGATAACCAGGAAGGAACAAGTGATTACCCTGGGATTCCACAAGCATGGTCTGTAATGAGAAAGATGTGCAAAGTGCGATCAGAGGACACGAGGTCAGCGCCGAGGTCAGGAGAAGACAATCTCCAGAACACACAGATGTGCAGAACTGGGTGTGGCGTGTAAGAGAGGGGGTGGGCATGCTCCCCCAGAACAAGACTGGACATCTGTAAATACAATAGACATCAGAGGAAGACCGAGGCTACGCGGCCAAAACGTTGTGAAAATAAACAAAAACAAAAAAGACGAGGAAATTAGTGCAAACAAATCACACTTAGTTTTTTTTTCTGTATTTATTTAGAATGAAAAGCTTCTGTAAGATGGATTTCGTAAGATTTGCCAGTTTGGCTCAGTCGGTACGAGAGCCGAGTACCACTCATTTCAAATCACGATGGGAAAATGTTAATTCTATAGATTCATTTATTTGTTAGTATGAAACAAGCCTTTGCATAGTTTTTGATATATATATAAAACTTGTCGATTTAGTTCAGTCGACAAGAGACACAACTACGCATTTGTTTGTTGCAGTTTCAAACCCTAGTAGGAGAATACTAATTTTTGCTCCCCTCAATTTAGTGAAGATTGTTTTTGTTGTTCTCTTTAAGGTAGAAAAACGTAGTCAGCAGCAATTTTGAACGGGGGTTTTCCTAAACATCAAAGCTACAGGAAGGGTGAATAGGAAGAAGCGTTGTTCGTCACAAGTGGAGCTTAGACAAGGGAAGCTGGGGGACAAGTTATCAATGATCTATATCATAATGATCCAATCCCTATATGTTTATACGTGTGTTTTCCAACGTAATACGGCAAAAACAGATCATCGTAGCGTAATTTTTGTAAGCACCATTTCGTTGAAAACTTGGCGGATATAGTAGAGTCCAGGCGAACAGTTTCCGTGTAATTGATTTGATTAGGTATAAATTGACAAAAATGGCTTTCCAGGGGAAATAACTTCAGGTCTATTAACTGTTAATTACCGTTCTTTATACGGAGAGGTATGAACAAATAATTATAATATAAATTCTATGAATAGATAATGTCATCAAGCTTATCTATCTATGTATCTATTCAAGTCTGTTCATACCTATCTATTTATCTTAGTCTGTTCATATCTACCTCCATATTCATCCATCCATCGCTGTTCATTCCCATCTGTCAACCTATCCTAGTCTATTCCTATTTGCATCTATAAGTATAGCTACCTCTTTTTCAGTCTTTTTATTGTCTATCATTTTTTTAAATTTTTTTGGTTGGTTCGTATAGATATGTCAATGTCCATTCGTGTGTATGTGTATAAGTCTTTTTGTCTGTCTTTCTTGTATACAGAGGAAGCTGTTTATTGCACTGTGATCACTTTCGGACAGGGTATTTTAGATAACAATAACCAGCTGATAACATAGAGTAAAAGGTATGAAAACTGGAACAATCTACATTGTAAAAGTTGATATTTGATTAATACGAAAATTTGAGTATGATTTTTAGTTCATTTTCTACATAGTGTTTGAGACTGACTGGTTTTGATAACTATAACCGTTATATAACGACTTCTTCTGTGAAATGTGTGCAATAGAGATTGAATGAGCACGTGGTCCATGCTTTTTTTAAGAGTGGGGCAGCATGAAGAATATTTGTTAAGTGTCCAGTTCACCTTTAAATCTCTTGCAACCGACGTTTTTGTCAGCTCAATCTCGGCCAATTGTGGCCATTTATAAACACGCTCAAAATATCAACAACATTGCGATGGTCCTATGTGCGTTCGCTGTCTCTTTTCCAGGGATAGGGGTGTAAAAAATATATTTCGGAATGAGGGTTGGGGAATATCCAGAATATATCTTAGCGGCAATCCCTGTTACCAGCAAAAAATAATACCTTTTTTTTAATATGAGTGCATCAAGTTCGAGTTACATAAGACAATTATACAGCACCATTATCCATTATTGATAAAGGTTCCAACTTTCAATCCCCCGAACTCTAGGTGAGAAGGCCTGATGCAGGGGGTGCAAATGCCCAGTTTGCACCCCAGTCGATGCCCATGGTTGCTCTGCATTTCTTGTTTACGTTCGAACAGAATGAACTCGGATTTTTTTCACATTTGCCAAACAAAAATATTTATATAAACAAGGGATTCTACAGTGCATTTAGCATTTGATAGTTATCTCCCTTGACAAATATTACAGATAAAATCATATCACATGGTGTATTATTTATAAATATATGTGTATAATAAATCTGACCAATTATTCTATGGTGTTCAAGTGTCCGTCTGTCTCTTTAATCCTATAGCTAAACCTGCAAGTATCGGTTATATTTGCGCCATTCAGGACAAATTTTACAAATTCAAAACTGACTAGCGAGAAGAATAATTAAGAAATTAAAAAATCATGACCAAAACTGTCTATATAAGTTTCTTCAGTTTTAATGTGGTCTACCTGGCTTGCTATGTATAGATGCATCGCATACGCAGGCCGTGATATTAGAGCTCGAGGTCTGAAGACTTGAACATTTACTCCTTATTATGTCTTGGATAAAATGTTTATTTGTTTTGTTTTGTTTTTAATTTTCCCCCTATAGGGCTTTTGGTAAGTTTAGCAGGGTTTTTCCAATGTAAGTTTATGCTAGATTGGTCATATAGTTTGTGCCCGGCAGCATTCATGCTTTTCTGGAAATTCGGACATTTCTAGCGATCACTGCCAAACAGAAGAAACCTATTCATTGATCACCCCTTTTTCCCCAAATGTTTTGATTGATCACCCCTGTCACGGCATGCTGTCAAAAGGCATTGGTTATGTGACAGTTTCTATTGAGTGACTAATCAGGACCGTTTTCAAAGAATTTTTCCGAGCGATTGAACTTCATCTTGCTGTTTGTGTTGTTGACACCACATTTCGGCCGACCCACTCTACAGCCTACTTCAGGAGTTTTATCCGAATGTGACGGTGGTACTACTGCAGAAAAAAAATTGTTTACCACTATCACATTCGGATAGTACACCTGAATAAGACCGTAGAATGGATCGCCTGAAACTTTGTGTTTACAACACAAATGACAAGAAAGAGCTAAATTGTCCAAAAAAGCTCTTTGAATGTTGATGACTCTTTTCAAAATTACAGACTGACCTCCTTTGGATAGTTGTTTTTTGTCAATAAATTTTACGCAAACCGGCACCATTCAGTTACCCACCTACATGCCGTATCTTTATCCATTAGTTATAACGACGAATTCGCTACAATGTCACTCTCTGATGGTGCTGTAATGACAGAAGTCTACCGCAGAACTGGAGAAAGTAGATCACTACATCTCCCTAAGACGATGAATCTTCATGAAACTCTCAAAAAAAAAGAAGAAATCAAGCGGAGAATCATGCTAGTATGGCAAGCCTTTGGCAGAGTGAACTTAACCTTCAAAAACGAGAAGATCCCATCAATCCTAAAAAAAAAGATGGGTATACAACCAAAGCATCATCTCAATAGTCACTTATGGAGCTGGAACATAGGACATAACCAAGAGACAGACCTGCAAACTGAGAACCATGCAACGTGCACATGAAAGAATTATGCTCAACCTCACATGGAATGATTACAAGATAGCACAATATATCCAGGAGAAACATAGAATCCATGAAAAAGAAACTCAAATGGCAATGGACTTGCCATATTGCAAGAATGGCTGACAACCGATGGACATCACACCTCAGAATATGGATCCACGGAGATCACATGAGAAACCAAAGCCGACAGAATACTAGATAGGGAGACGAACTGGACAAATTCAGAAAGTACTGGCTCCGCGACGCCTATGATAGAGAAATGTGGCGAATTCCGGGGAAGGTCTATGTCCAACGATGGACGTTAAAAGACTGATTATGATGATGATCAATGAATAACAAGAACAGTAGTGAAATAAATACTATCACTGCTCACCGTTTGCTTTTCTAACAATAATGAGAAAATATTCATTCAAAATCGAGGGTGCAAGTTGAGAAATGCAGCCCCTTCTTTTAATAAGATTATCGCCCCAAATATATATGAAGTGAAAATAAATTACCAGCAGTAAATATAAATTTGTTTTAAAATAATTTGACGTGTGACATACCATTGATTGAGGAACGTTCCACAGTATATTATCGAAAGCAGCCCTGTGTGTACAACCATATTCTGTCTGGCGTCACATTGGGATATCTAATGGTAACACAGTAGAAAGCACTTCCAAAATAGAATTAAATTTTCTTTTGCAGTTCTTTATGCATTCAACCGAGTTACTATAAGCATGTGTAATTGGGTCCAAAACTTGAATGAGGCATGAGCAGAGCGGGCAATTAGCATTGAGCTACGATTTTGTGGAGGTCTATTTCCTTTGGCAGAGGCAAACTGCTTCTTACTCTATTGTCATACATTGTGAATAGAGTCGCTGGCCATTTTTTCTTATATAAATCGTTCTACTTCAGTTCTGTTTCTTGGAAGTCCATCACGAACACTACATTGCCATACATAAATCATATTTATTTAACCCTGATTGCAAAAATGATTCATGTGCAGTTTGGAATGAGATCTATATTTTCCATCTGGCCTGTGTCTATTATCTTTACACGGGCCTGGGTAGCAATGTTGTTGCTCACTTGTCGAAATGTATGGTAGTTCCAAGTGAAATAAACATCCGACTGGGGGTGTGACCATTGATCTATTAGGAATGAAAGCGAGAAAGCCGGTATCGGTCGAGGGGTAAGATACGGTCCTCTGTCGAACTGTAAGACAGTTAAAAACACAAACAACAAGGAGTTTAGGAGTCCTTAAAACTCTGTGACCTTTGATGACCCTACTCAAAACTACAGGCAGTATCCGTGAGAGAGATGGTTGTTCTGTTAGCTTCATGATATCAGAAAAATGAAAATGAAGAATGTCTTCGTCTCTGGGGACTTATTAAAACTATTCTGTATCTTACGGTTCGACAAGAGACTTGACAGAGGATCAAGAGATCTGAAGTTCAAATTCGGTTGGTGGGCACCTCATCATTAATTCACTTGAAGCAGTGATTCTCAGGAGTCTCTAGTTATGTCCCTGCCCAGTGATCCCAGGTTTCCTCAATGGCTCTCCCATTTTGAATAGTTATCTTGTATTTTTTTTTTGTCATTACTATACTTTCCATTACACATTCTTCCCGTGGCTAAAATTCCGCCCCAGTTCATACCCTGGTTAAAAATTCCTCTCCTGGGAGCCAAGTGCCTCCCGTCTGAGAATCCCTAACTTAGAGACTGTGATCTCTTATTAATGGTAAAAAGGATCAGTCTTTTACTCGTGAAATCTGTTGAACCCAAAATATAACAGGTTTGGTTAGTCATGTGACCAATGTCTTTTGGCAGCATGTCTGATTGGGGATGATAAATTAGAACATTTGAAAAGGGGGTGATCAACGAATAAGTCACTTCTCTAGCATTTTGTTGGGCAGTAATAATTTGAAAGTTTTGATTTGAAAGAAAAATGAACGGGTAAAAACTGGGGACCAATTTAGCATATGCGTACACTGCAATCTAACCCCATTAAAATCTATCGAGGTAAAAAAAACAAAAATGTTTTTTCTAGACATGATAGGGAGTAAATATTCAAATGTTCAGCATTGCAAGTCCGTTGGTGAGGCTAATACGTGTGATATACGTGTGATACGTACATAGCCAGCCATCCGAACCAACTTGAAAACTGAAAGAAACCTATGTTGACAGTTTTGGTTGATGGTTTCTAAAAATCTATAGCCATCTCCATTACTATTACTACTACTACTACTACTACTACTACTACTACTATTACTATAAACAACGAAAAATCAGAATGATAATTTCCGCGTGTTTTTTTTTTTCGATTTCTACGATTTAAAATGAATAAGTGAAAATGAATTACTTTGATTCGGATTTTTTGATTACTGTTAGTGTTGTCAATATTAGGTTTCTTTTTTCTTTTTTTTTTTAATTTCTCCTTTCTTTTCCGCAGTGTTTGAAACAGAAGAGCTACAATAATACGACGCACATGTTCTTTTACGCACATAGACACGATGATATCCATAAAAACACAAAATGGAAGATATTTGTCGATCACTCATTTTGAGAATAGGTGACAGTGACATGCATTACGTCTTCGCTCTCTAAGGATCCATCAACTTACGCCATGTGTCTAACAGTCACTAATGGTCTCCAACATTTTTCAAGGAAGATAACTATGAAATGCACATTATAGAGTAGTCTCCTTTACTTATTTGTTTATTGCAAATGGGTTAAAAATTCAGGTTCATTCTCGTTGAAAATAAACAAGAAAATGCAGAGCAACATGTTTTGAATATTTTCAATACGAATTGCAAAATAGATTTATATACAGTTGTGATTTTTCAACAGCAGGTGTAAACAACCGTATTCAAATTTCGTTGTCAAAGAGAATTTCGCAGCCTCACCCTCACTATGTCGTCTGAATACACTCTTGAAATAGTCACACGCACATTCAACATATATGTATATTGCTATGTACTTATGTATGTATGTTTGTACATATATGATGTCTATGCACACGTACAAAGCCTTCCATTATGCAAAAGCACACAGTAGATAGATACAGAAAAAGTTGCTTATTATAATCACAGATAATGTTATCAAAGATTTATTGTTATCAGAATCAGTCGGTCCCAACATTTTGATTAAAATGAATTCAAAATTTATGTTTAAATATTTGTATTAATCGCATTAATTTTTTATAATGTAAAGTTGTTTATAACAATGAATTTCATAACATGACACTGAATGTATAACAATGAATAAAATATAAAAATAAAATGTAAAAATGAATGGCGTAGAGATTAGGGGCTGATCCAGCCTGCTTGGCTGAGGTCTTTCAAAATTTGAAAAATGCAACGGAACTGTCATCCCAATTTCGAGAAAAAAATATTTTTTTTTTGTGATTATACCGCTCCCTTTAGTTCATTGGATGATTTATTTTGCTTGAATTTTTATACAATTGTGACCTTTTACACATATGAAAGATAATTCCATGGAAATATAAATTCATTACGTCCTTATAAAACATTTGCCCAAGTAATGATTAGAAGATTTCATTTTTATGGACCTCTGGTCACCTTGAAGGAAAGAAAAGCTTGTCATGTGTTGAGACGGAAAGAAAACAATTTTCGGAAAATTCTTAGGGTCTTTCGGAAGAACATGGAGGACTCTCAGAATTTTCCGAAAATAGACCCTGGTAGTTGGCTGGAGATTTGGGGCCCCCGGGGGGGGGGGACTTTGGTCCATGAGGAGTCCACTCCACAATTTAGTGAGATTTGATGATGAAGGAAAATTTTGCAATAGAGATACACTACCACTTAATTGGTGGAAAACAACACCAAAGGCAGGATTATTATTCTGCAATGCATGTATGTACAAATATTATTAATTTTAAATAGCTTTTTACCTTCATCCTAACTTTCAGTTGATTTTTAGCCAATTTTGAATCGGACTGTAATCTTACGACAACAATTAAACAGTGCAATCGGAAAATAAAAGGCAAGTCCATGATGAAAATCCAAGAATAGATTTAATATACATATATATATATATATATATATATATATATATATATATATATATATATATATATATATATATATATATATATATATGTGTGTGTGTGTGTGTGTGTGTGTGTCGATTTACATTGGGGACCCAGTGAGCATTTTCAAATAGCCCCACCCCCGATGCACCTATGTTCATCTATAGTATAAGTATCAAATGACCCCCAAAGACACCAGCACAAGTATAAGTTGCCCACCCCAAATTAATGACAAACCTTTCTCCAAAGATGCATGTGTATTAGAAACCCAAAACTGTCAACATAGGTTCCTTCAGTTTTCAAACTGGTCTGGCTGGCTATGTATGTATGTATCACGAGTACAGGCTGCACCAACGGGGCTAGGGATCTGGAAATTCAAATACTTACTCCTTATTATGTCTAGCAAAAACTCGGTTGTTTTTCTTTCTTGAACACCCCCCTGAATAGTTTTTTTTTTTTTTGAGTGGGGGTCAATTTGCAATGTAAATTTATCTTGCATTGTGTCCGGCAGTGTTCACGCTTGTTTTTGTTTTTTATGAAAATCAAGACGTTTTAGTGACCACTGCCCAACAAAAGGAGATGGAAGTGGCTTATCCATTGATCACTCCTTTTCTAATTTTTAATTGATCAACCCCAACATGGCATTGCGTCCAAACGGTTTTTATTGAGTGACTAACCAGACCTTTTTTCTATTTAACTTTTCGTATTATGTTTGCATTTGTTTGTAATGTGAATTAAATCCGTGTTAGTGTGTGGTTTTAAGGTGTATTGCTGTAAGAACGAATGTTGAATATGCATGAATTGTGGGCAAGCGGAGAGGTCACTTTTTCAGACTTAACTCGCTATGACCCTGTGATTAGTAAACATACATGAAGCTCATAGTAAACAGTTATTTTTCACAAGGGTAGGGTTGTTATGCGTCCGTATTATTCCGGACATTTGATTCTTTTAAATTCTTCATAAGCCCCCGAAATTATCACGGCTTTTTCAAGGTTACAAAGCGCCAAATTGCGTGCCAGGCTAGGGGTTGAATGTTTTCGGGGACGTTCGCATTTTTTCATGTTCAGATAATGCAACCCTATACACGGGAAGCATCATTGTGATGAGCTAAAAATGGAAAGAAAAATGTGTGCATTCATACACACAAAGACATGGTTGGGGGAGGGGGCTATATGAAAATTCTTCCCCTCCAGGCCCCGATGGATGTGGACACCAATATGCTTCAATAGTTCACCAATTGCATTTCTACTGAAAATTCCACTAAACGTTGGAGTGGGCCCCTCAAAGAGTCAAACCTACCCCCAATTCTCCATCTACGCCTTTAGATACTCATTTAAACGTTCAACCGAAATATGTGCATAATGTGTGTGATACGAAAGCATATACCTTGCTTTATTAAACCCTCTCGTATCTTGATATCAATACTTGTCATTGCATGCGCGCACACACACGCACACACACACATACACACACATACATACACACACACACAAACGATCTAATACAGTCTGGGCTACGCACGGAACTCACAAGTATTTATATAGATTCGGTTATACTCTTTCGGTGTACATCTTTTTGCAAAATTATCTTTTCTTTAATGCACATATGCATTCAAAAAATACACTTTAATTGAATAAACACACTCGAATTTTGACATATTTACTTGCCGTCACACATACACACTCACAAACACACAATCCCATGCAATACAGTTCGAGTTACACACGAAATTCACGGTCACGGTGTTTGGATATAAGTCTTCTATGCAGAATAAAAATTGCACTTTAAACAAAATAATCTGAATACTCAATAATGTTTACGTATTTACAAAGAAAGCAATCTTTGTCGAACAATTCGTCTGTCTTTTAGTCTTGGACAATGGAGAGTATGAGAAAGAATTTCATGAATTTGATAGTAAAGCTTCAGGAAAATGTTGCAATTTCGGATCGAAATGCCTGGAATAGGAAAAGCATTACGAGGATAATTTGTTGAAGCATAAGTTGCACAATGTACATGAAATTAAAATGTATTTTTCAGAAGGTGCCGGCGAATTAGGAATAAGCTTGGTGCTTTTACTTACCTATCAGTGGCAGCAGAATGTAGTCGAGTCCGACGTGAGAGATAGATAGAGGCTGTTTAGTTTATTAGTCCGAGTCGCTTGCTTTGTTGGTTAGTAGTTCGGACGTTGGCACAAGTTATAAATAAATAGAAAGAGAGAAACAGAGAGAGAGAGAGATGGGGTGGACCAAGAAGAAAGACAGGAAGAAGAGAAGGAGTGGGAGGACGAGTAAGAGCATGTGTGTGCGTAGTAGAAAGGTGTAGAGAGGAAAGGATAGAGAAAAACAGGAGAACGACTTGAAGGAGGAGGTATGAAGAGTGAGAGTATAGAAAAGATAGGGGGTGTTGAGCGTACGAAAGCGAGGGAAATATAGAAGATCGCTTATTGTGATCGCATTGGGACAGGTTGATAACATTAATCAAAGGTTATCAAAATTGGAAAAATTTATATTACTCGTTGTTATACATTTACATTGTTATGAATTATTTGTTTTGTTGTTGATTTCGTTGTTATAAAGAAATTTACATCATAACACAAATAATAATAATAATAATAATAATAATAACAATAATAATAAATTGATTAATTAATTAATTATTCAATTAATAAATTAATATTTTTTAATTATTTTTTAAAGCATTTGGACCGACTGACTTTGATAAAAAAAATAATCATTTGATAATATTATCCATGATTATAATAAACGGCTTCCTAAAAAAAATGGGGGAGGGAGACTAAGAAAGACTGTCTATACGCGAGGAAAGAAGTGTCCTTACGTTAACTACGGCTGCGGTCATCTCTGCTTGAGCTCTAAATACCACATTACTACTTACTCGTCCCTAATCTGCGATATATGTAATTGAATGAGTGACAGGCACCCGAAGTGGAGTCACTTACTTCACTTGGCATAAGACTGTTATGAAGAGCAATAAGAGGACACTTACTAATAGTACAGGTCGTCGTGTAAATGTGTGTGATGGTATTTATAAACAAAGAAGTTATATTCACTTCATTGCAGATTTTACAAGTATAGACGTACATCATTGTTTTATTGTTAAGGTGTGTAACTTTTTTCTTGTAGCGAGATACTTGGTATAGGTGTCTGCTGGGGAGAGGTAGCGAATGGAGCAACCCCCCTACCCCCGGGTTAGGTATTTTCGTCGGGAGCAAGGGGGTTTGAAAGTTGGAACCTTTTAGTCAATAGAGGATAATGGTGGTGACAGGGTTGCCCACTAAGATATATACCGAATATATCCACCCCTTGAATTATGTATACCCCCCTACACATACACACAAGTGGAAAAGCAGCAGCGGGAGCAGACGCCTATGGTGCTCGGTTTAGAGGAGAGAAGAACCAACAAGAGATTTAAATCCACACAACTGACGATATTAAGATTAAAAAAAGGGTTTTATTGGTCTTTTTGTTTGTGTGATAAGTGCCACGGCATAGGTCTCCAATCATACAATACGTCGCGTGTATATCAATATTTTTGTCTGTAACGTTTGTGCAGGGAGGTAACAATTAAATGCTAATTATAGAGTAGTCTCCCTTATTTATTAACTTTTCAATTCTTTTCTTTTTTTTTTTTCACAAATGCGTTAAAAAATCTGGGCTCGATTCGGTCGAACATGAACTTGAAAATGTTCCTGATATTTTTTTTTCAAGAACAGAGCAATTGCGGAATTATCTAAATACAGTCATTATCTTTTGACAGCGAACTAGAGAGTAAAGTGCGGGTATAACCAACCTGGCGCCTGAAAGATAGAGGGGAGAGGAAAAGAGGGAGAATAGGAAGAGGAAAGAAGATAAATAACTGTATAACTAGGAAGCACTCAGAGAATGCATTGCTCTACATATGCCATCCACAAACTTAATCGGAAAGAAATTCTCGGATCTTCCCGTAAACTTGATAACTTCTTCCTTGGTCCATGAACCACACTTCCACGAAATTTCATGGAAATGCATCGAAGACTTTCGGAGATATTGCGTGAACGGACAGAAACGGAGAGACGGACAAGCGGACGAAAGGACGGAAAGACACGGAATAGTAATACATGTACCTCCCAAAATTCAACGGCAGAGGTGAAAACGGAGGAATAAAGAATAAAACAAAAAATTGAATTGTAAAAAAAAAAAAGAGTCTTCTAGAGAGTAAGAGGATATTACAGAGCACGCACAGTGATTTAAAAAAAACGAAACGAAAATTTTAAAATGTTACGAATAGAAACAAATCGAGCAGTAAAGGAAAAAAAAAGCCAAAAAACAACGATCAATTTTAGCAGTAGCGAATTGATGCCTGGCCGATAGGTTGCTATTATTATAGAGGCAGCAAAAGTCCGGCTATGAAAGCGACCGACCGGCCAGCCTGTCAGTCTGTCGGTTTTCTGTCCAGCTTGCATGATTTTCTCTGTACGGTCAGGCTATGTCATTCGATAATTGACTTACCGGAACGATGATTCCAGTAGGGTGTCAAGATCGGGGGGAGGGCAGTTGGAATTTTTTTTTTTTAGACCAAAATTTAGCAAATTCAGCTCCAAACTAAGCTATTTACGAAAGAAATATCCCTTTAAACGTAAATGATATACGACATAACTATACGTGAACAATAGATTAAAAGAAAAATGAGAACCATAAGTTCAACGATGCTTCACCATTCTTACGTCCATATGTATGATTTCCGGTTTCAAAGGGATTCTTAACAAAGTGGATGTAGTATTACTAGTAGTAGTGGCAAGAGGAGGAATAGGAAAGAGAGGATGGATCACCCGAAAATCCGGTTATTAAAAATCAATTAGTAAGTCTAAATTGAAGTAAGTGTACAATTTTCATCAATAATTTGTTTTAAAGTTTTAGTGAATGTTATTTTTTATAAGTAGGCTTTAAGTAAGTATATATACGTAACATTTCTAGCCATAAAGTTTGCTGGAAATTGAAAAGTTTGGCCGATTTGGGCCATTTTTAAATAATTTTAGCTATCAATAACCACCGATACTTGGCAACACTATGAAAGATATGCCATCGATTGATACGTCATTTATCGATCAGAACAGATATTATTTTAATGACGTCACATATTCTCCCCACTTCTCTTTCTGTTGTTTACATATACGAAACCGACTGACTGATCGACCGACCGACCGACCAAAATGCATCTAATAGAGATGCATGGAAACATAAAAGATGTATTTTGATCCATTTTCTTGCAAGGTTAGTCTATTTATTACTTATTTGATTATTTTGCTACTGAAACTTCTCAAGACTGTATAAATCTTGTCGGATGGTAGATTTTAAGTTACTTGATAGTTTTGTTACTGGAGCTGCTTAATTTGGTCCCAAAACCGTAAAAATTTTATCTGATGAAGGATTTTACGTTATTTGATTATTTTGATAACGAAGCCTCTTAATTTGGTCCCCAAACCATTCAAATCTGATTTTGAACGACCAAGGACACCAGGCAAACCTGTTCTAGATGAAGGAGACAAATATACCACAGACTTGTCCTTCAGTCTGATCCATGCATTATTGGTCGAATTTTTCGTCCTTTTTTTCCGGGGGGTAGAGGTATGGGGGGTAACAATGCATTTTTTCTTTCCTCGTTTGCAATCATTTTAATATTTATCCACATGAAGATTTTTTTTGTTTCTCATTTTTGTTATATATATATATATATATATATATATATATATATATATATATATATATATATATATATATATGTGTCATGTTTCGCTGTATTACAAGTGTGGCTATAGACTATCCATTATCCCATCCAGTACCACGAGGTACGATCGAAACCTTCGCTCAGACCCAGATGCTGGCATCTTATCTCTGCACTACTGGACGATCAGTAAGGTTGAATTTAAGCGATGAATTTATTTACGCACATATTCCCCATCCACCAGGGTGCTCTACTCCAAGAGCATTGCATAAGCTTATCATAAACGAGTTACCTCACTTAAAGAGTGCTCAACCCTGAATAAGGGAGCGTTAATTATTGTGTCATCCAGATATATGCGACAGGCATTGAATTAAAAAAAATGTAATTGTTACATCACAACTACTCGGATCGTTATTCTCCAGAAAAATATCCATCTCTTTCTTACCCCATTGCCCACCCTTCCATTCAGTACTTTCGGAGATATCGTGTGGACAGACAAGCAAACGGACAACCGGACGCAACTGAATACATATAACTCTTCGCTGACTGGAATAAATAAAGTGTTTGGGACCGACTGATTTTGATGACAACAACTGCTTGAGAATATGATCCGTGATTAAAATAAACTGTTTTCTCAGTCCAAATGCGTAGCTGGGGGTGTCCATTTGAACACGCCCCGTGCTCTCAATAGAGGGGACCCCAAAAGCTTTATGAATGGTTGTTTTCCAATAGAATTCCTATTGACTACTCTCACTAAATATTGGAGGGGGCCTCTAGTAGCCAAGCCCCCGAGGCCCCAAAACCTCTAGCTTTGCCTCTGCCTCTGTCTAATGAAAGTATTGAATGTCAATGATTAAACGATTTCATTTATTAAAGTAACAAGCCCATTAATATCATTGTATGCGTAATATTTTCTTCGACTAGGAATGGCGTCATATTTCCCGGTACCTTGGCAAAGTTAATTAATAGGCGGAAGCTACCCGTTTCAAATTGTTTGACTCAGCGTCTAATGACAGGTGACGATGACCTGACCAATGACGCTCTTGCGTTCATGTTCAAAACTTGCTACATTAAATTCCTAACATCGCTCTTCGTCTATGACCATCTCAGAAATGCTATCAATCAAAAACATGGATTCTATAAATTAGGTTGGTGCAAAAATAACTGCAGGTTTTGTCATTTCAAACTTTGATGCTGATTTTCTTTAATAAACTATCATTTAACCATGTTCATGTACTCTACTTTTTTTTAGTGATGATTTTGAACATTTTCCTTTCATTTTCATTTTGATTTATTTGAGGCTGTCGAATCAAAGATGGAAAAAATACAATTCGGGCAATTTTATCGTATGAGTTCAAGATAAGATGTAAAACAGTGGAAACTATTTGCAATATCAACCAAAATTTGGCCAGAGGCTGTGAACGAGCGTACTACTCAACATCGAGTCTATAAATTTCGAAACAAAGACGAGAGCCTTGAGGATGTGGACGTCCTCCTGTGATTGACAGCATCTAATTGATGGCCAGTATTGAGGCGGACCAATGTAAACCAACCATTCAACAGTTGTTCGGCATTTTCACCAATTGGAAATATAAAGAAGCTCGCATGTCGCGCTTATGACCCTGTAGAAATTGAATGAACTAGGCTACGAAACTCTACTTCATCCAGCTTACTTACCAGACTCCTCTCCGACCGACTACCACTTTTCAGGCATTTCAACCACTTCCTACGAAGGAAAGTCTTCAACCACCAGGCAGCAGCTCAAAACGTCTTCGATATGTCATTGGTTATAGAGCCTAAGAATTCTAAGTTTCGGAAATAAATGAATTTGTTCCTTGTTGGGGGAAAATGTGTAGATTCCGAAGGTTCGTACTTCGATTAATAACTTTTATTTTAAGCTGAAATATATTGCTATAAAGTTGTTGGTGAAAACTGAAATCATTTAGTTCATAATTCTAACAACAATATTTTGTATTATCTTTTATTTATATGTATATATTTTTATCTCGACGACGTTATAACAAGACGACATTGATGGAGATGATGTACTCTGTTTTTAATGAAAAAAGATACTAATTCATATTTTTGTTGGGATTATTTTGAATAATGCCCGTTAATACCTGCGTAACAAAAGAATAGCTCAAACCGAAACAATTGAATGAAACAAAAGACGCAAAGACCACAGTTTTTATAATAAATCCCGATGTTTTATTCAACAGCGAAAAGTAGGGAGAATGGAGAAATAGTATAAGGGAAACGGTTGCGAAAATAAGCGCTTTCGTGGGAAAGACAAAGTGGGTGTTTCCAGTTAACAGCCTTTTAAAAGTGTAGTTGAATGTCTGTGTGGACGTGGAAGAGTTTCTTACAGGATTTTTACAGTTTATGGAGACAGAAGTATTCTTGTTGGGATCTGTTAGAGAGATGTATTCTTTGAATTCTGTAAATGCTGATTTTTGTTGAGACCGCAGAGTTGACGAATATCACGACATGCTCTGAAAAGTGATAGTGTTTTGTGTTGGAGTGCACTCAAGAAGTGAATGGTTCTTAGTGTGCGTCCAGATAACGACGGCCATTGCTGGGGTAGTGAAAGTCCATCTACTAACAAGGCGGTTCTGTGAATGGTGAATTCAGGCGAGGGAAGGCAATAGATTGACTTCCCCCTTTCCCCAATCAGGCTTCAGCGAAACACGTTTCAGTGAGCCCTGATTGGCCAAAAGGTAGGGTATAAGTTGTCACATGACCAGTCACAACTACGTCAGCACTTTGCTCAGCTGCTACTGATTTTTCTTTTCCTTTTTTTTAATTATAGGCAAACAAATTTGCACCTTTTCTCCAATGAGGTTTTGATCCTTTTCTGCATAAATCATGAACGCTGAAAACAAAGGCCCCTCCAAAATCCACACACAAGCTGTAAACCTATCATCAATGCAAGAGTCGACAATTCTAACTACAATGAACAATTCAATTAATATTTTGATGATTATTACTTCATGATTTTTAGAATATACATTTTTTTATACTTTAAAATTTATCCAACATTTAAGATATGCTGTTTTGAAACATTTCAATTACTTACAATAGGATAAAACATTATAGCATTCTCGCTAATTTTAACCTTCAGATTCATGTAAACATTTTTTGGAGAATATTGATTAGATTATTAAACAGGAAATTCCAGTTTTTACATTTTAGAGATTAATGCTAAAAGTGGAATATCTATAAATATAATTGCATTATTTTTCAGGTCTATTGTAAATAAAGTCACAATGTATCATTGGAGATTTTTTCATCCTTTAACAGTAATGGGACCTAACCAAGGTATTAGGATAATTTTCAAGAACGTAATGTTGCTCAAGCTGCTGACAACGGAAACAAAGTATTGGAGCGACCGCTACTACAGTGCGAACTGTTTAGCGTTGATTCAATATGTATAGGTCTGGAAATATGAATACCGATAATTAACCTCGATGGAGGTCCTAGTCTACTCTTAATAATGAAGAATTATCGACAGTATCGTCCAACGACTCGTGAACAACTTTCTGGGGACATCAGGACTTAAACAGCAACCATATCACATCATCTCAAGGCAATAGGAAAGCTTTAAAAGTTGCAAAAATGGGCCCCACATGCGCCGAATAAAATACCCATGGCAGTTCCAGACCCCCACACCTCTCAGCTGACTGTATCTAAGATTGGAGGATTCAGATATGTCTTGCAGCATCCTCCATAATCAGCGGACATTTTTCCAATTGATTATTATCTTTTCGGCAAATGTGACCTTTCCCGTTTCAAAATGGCCGTCGCTCTAGATGTAGAGTGGGGTGCGCTGATGGCAAATATAAAGTCAAAGAAACATCGACACTCACCTCAAACCCAATCTTAACAATAACCCTAAAATACTAACCTCAACACTAACCCTAAAATGTTAACCTTAACTCTAATCCTAAAAATATTCAGCCTAAAAACACTGATCTTGCAGCTGGAGCGGCGGCCATTTTGAAAGAGGAAAGGTAACAATGGTCTTTTGAACTTGATATCTGCAATCAAAGGTTCAGTAGTAGGGAAGCCATAATTCGTGCTTTTACTGTACTTGCGACAACTAAATCTGAATAATTTTTATAGAGATGGCAGATTATGGTCAGAGGATCGTTGGAAAAGCTTCAAATTGGTCATATTTTCATCAAATATTTACCCTTTTTTTTATAACCTTCATCTCGTTAAATGAAAAACGCCATTTCATAAGTAATAACCAAGCCAAGTAATTTTTAGTGGCTTTATGAAAATATATTACAGAAAAAATGAGAGAGCTTTCAAAATAACTGCTGGAAAACTCAAGTAGTTTTTTCTTGACTTCATGTGTTGGAAATGTCATTTTAAAAGTCTTCTATCATTTGTCGCGTGAAACAAGTGTCAGCATATCCTAGCAGCGAATTTCAATAGAAGCAGGAAGCATCTTATAGAATTACTCAATGAATGGCAGAAATGAATCTACTTTTGATTATAGAAAATTGAAGCAACAGCATAAAACGGGCAGTTTTGAGAAATCTCCTTAAAAACCAAAATTGAAGATGAGTAAGGTCCCATGCAGGCACATCTCTCAAACCATTGGAAACGAGGAGATTTTTTTTATTTATTCAGTCATTTTTTACTATGTTTGTTCGTTTACTCCTGTAAACTCTTTCTAGAACATAATTGTGCAACCTCATAACAGTGGACTCGGTTCCGGGCAACTACCGTTAGCTGAACCCATATCGGTCCAGCCACCTTTGCCCCACTCATTACCGACCTTCTCCAGGTCCACTTCGGCTCCCTACTCTGTTATTCACCTGAAGATTCAAGTCTGACCCTTATTCACCAGACTCAAATAAGGCCTTGACGTCCCAGGTTCCTAACCTGTTTTTTGCTTTTGTCCTTCGAAGGTTGTTCGGTAATCTGGCTTTTCGTAGGGCTTTCACCAGCATGCCACGTAAGCTCTCCCGAAGAGTAATCTTTGCCAACTCCTCGCCGTGGTGATCGCTGGGGTGATGCTGATGTGATTTCAATGCCAAGTAGTTTTACGGGGTCTCGTTATTTCAGTATTAAGAATTGAGTTCAGGGCCTATTATCCCGTTCAGTCAACATGCCATTTATCCGGTCATGGATACTTCAGAGTTGATTAATGTATAGCACCTATGTTTACACCATGATTACCGGAAGTCGAGTGACAAAATCAGTTTTGTTTCCTGAATGGGATCAAAACAGCCTCTTTCGACATCATCCTAAAAAATCGGTGCCAAAATACAGTCATTTGTGGACACAAAGAAAAATCGCTGATACGTTTGTTTGTTTTGTTTTTTTAGTTTTTTTTGTTTTGCTTTAAAAAAAAAGATGTTTCTGAAATTTACAAATATGACAAACTCTGTCAATCTCACCAGTGGCCAACTCAATTTTCCACCAGATAGACAGCATATTATTCTACAACTCACGCTAGTATTTTCCCATTTTACAATTGACAGAATCTAACAAAACATATATTCTAAATACATTCAAGCGTTATCTTGTCACTATGAACGGTGGAGTGAACTGCATTGAATTCAAGAAACAATTCATTAAAAAGAGAAATATTAGATAAATAAAATCTAAATATCTTGACTACTTTCTCTCAGTACAGAAAGGGCTGGCACAAGGTTTCCACGTGCGCTAGGCAAGATTTTGTGCATAGGTTTCATGTGGCCTTGACGATACTTGGACTATTATTTTCAGTTTGGAGTGCATCTCTAAAACTTTTGAGTCCTACTTTCACCTAATAGATAGACCGGTCCTCAATCTAAAATATATTCCACCAATCCATGTACAACAAGTACAACAAATCTTTTGTTATTGTAACGCTTCGAATCTCATCTTCTTTCTACAAGCTCATTCACTTTTTGAGGTTTTGATGAGTTCATATTTTCATACCTATTAAACAGAACCCTACACCAATTACATAGGGAGGTAGAAGCAATAAATGTTACCATTTGTTGTATTAAAATGTTTACTTGACAATTCCCTTGACCTGCATTACCTCTAATGAGTCTAAACCCAGGAGAAGTCGGCCTGGGCGCCAAGTGCTTATGGGTGCCTGTCATGTATCTGAAACAATAGGGCTTTCCAAATTCAAATCGAAAAATAGGAAAACGAATTATTGAATACAACACGAACAGCAAAAATAAGAAAAGTTTTGAAGTCATTTTTTTAGAAAAATCTGACAGTTCAATACTTTATGTTTTGGTGAAACTAAGAGGAACAATTAGCAAAGGAAATCCCCATAACCACGGACAAACTCAGCCAAACTTTGAAGTGTTGAAGTTCAGCTTGCCCAGATCGCCAAAAACGACTGGGCCAACCCTACATAACCCTATCCTTATTTTCTCCCTTTTTACTAAAAAAAAAATTGTAGTGTGATTTTTTACGCCAACTGATGTCGTGTGTTTAGTTTAGACTAAGTAGAATTCGTCTTCTCATACACATGTACATCTCTGTAGTTCGTTGACTTCAGATTAATAATTCTTATTCAAAGACATTTTCTCTCTTGAAAATGGCCGAATAAATATTTTGAAACTGAAGCATTACTGAAAATAGACTGAGTGCTTTTAAGTCGTCGTTTGCTCGCTTGCAAGAAAATTGCAGCTGTCAGGAGCTAGACGCACGATCAGCACATGAATCACCTTATGGACACTATTACGTCACGTGATCATTATAACGTCATCAGGTCATCAAGTAACATCGTTATGTGTTGTTTGTTCCCTTGATGTCTGTTGTTCAATCTAACTATAAATTGCCTAAATTCGACAAGAAAAAATTTCGTTTACTTTATCTCTTCCTTCCTTCCTTCTATTTCTTTTTTAATACAGAAATTGTCAACCAAAACTGTCACCAAATTTGTCTACATGGCTGGCTGTCTGTCTGTCTAGCTGGCTGGTTATGTACGTAAGTATGTATGAATGTATGTATCGCACCAATGGAGCTGGGCGCTGTAGATTTAAACATTCCCTCCTTATGTCTAGGAAAGAAAAGTTTTGATTGTTTTTTTTATATTCCCCAACTTAAAAGATTTTTAGTGGGAGTTTAATTTGCAATGTAAGTCTATGCTGAATTGATGCCTTGGTTTATGTCCGGTAGCATTCTCACTTGTTTTCTGAAAAATCGGACTTATTTTTAGTGATCAAGGACCAATAATAGGCGACGGAAGTAACTTATTCATTGATCACCGATTTTCCCCCATTTTTTGTATTTGATCATCCCCAATATGGCGTGTCGCTAAAAGACGTTGATCATGTGACAGTCTCTATTGAGAGACTAACCAGACCTGTTTCTTTCTCTTTATCACTTTATTTCCATGACATTCTATGTGAATAAAGAACTCTGACTTCAGCATACATCTTTTTTTAATATAAAAAAAGATTAAGCTTTCAGTTCCTCATCATGGTTTCGTTTTATTTCATTTTGCTTTTTGATATCCGAATTGCATCCGTCAAGATGTCGTTTGGAAGCAGAGACAGCGACCGCCTCACTTTTCTCCGTCCGCTTTATACTAATCTCCTTTATTTCACTTGGGCAATCGACCATAATTCAATTCCGGCTGGCCAGGCCCGTCGAAGTAAAGAGACATGAGCTTTACCCTGCCACGCTGGCCCCATGACGTATTAGAAAGTGGAACAGATACTTACCTTTACCTTTAAGGGCAGTGTTAGTACGAAGTGAGCGCTAACTATCTCAGCCGCGTTTTATTCTCCTTGTCTGGAACCGCTTGGTCACTCTCACTTCCAACCAGGACCGGCTTTAAACCAATCGGGCCCTGCGCCTGAGCGAGCCCCGCGCTTGGGTATATTCTAGTTTTGTCAAATACTCACAACACTACAATGCTGATTTACCGGGTAATTTTCAAAGAACAGCAACAATATTAATTTCGTTCAGAATTTTTAAAGATTCATCATTGTCTGTTTACACTGTTTGTATTTTGATTTTTTTTATTGTGCTTGAATTAAATAATGTCTATCAATTACAAAGGAGTGTAAAAAATCGCTTCTGTGAAATTATCTGTCGCGCATTTTGTCTGCTTCCCATTGAACCTAGAGATATAAAATTCATTAATATTTTTAAGATTCTACAGAAATTCACTGTTCAACAAGCAAAAAAATGTTTCCAATTAGACCCCGCAGCTCCTAAGACCGGCTCTGTCTCCAAAGTTTTATATACTTTGAAATTTGATTGCTTTGCTGTTGAACAACCATTGGTGTACAATTAGGGGGCTGTTGCCCCTCCCCCTTTCGGGTAAAACACTTAGATTTCGGGCCAAACCGTGTAAAAGTTTCGGCAATTCCAAAGAGTTTCCATACGCCCATGAGAGCGACTATTAAAAAATGATTGTCGACTGGAAAATGGCCAGAAGAATTTATAATAAACCAACCCTTTTTATTTAATTGGGAACTTGACCATCAGAACTAACTGGAAAAAATCTTGGAATTATACAGAATGAAATTAAAAGGTTGAAAAGATGATTGTGAAAAAATCCCATTACACTAAATAATTATGGCTATTAAAGCTCAACGCATTTTTGTTTGCTAAATAAAATTTAAATGAAAATGTTTTAATTCATATGTTATCGAGATAATAACCTAGGGTAAAGGTCGGCCAGTCAGTCAGTCAGTCAGGGTAAAGGTTATTTTGTGTTGGGGACTTTTTTTCGCTAGCATTAAGCAAACAAAATAACGTTGAGTTGTAATAGCTATAATTATTTGGCGCGATGGGGGACTAACGAAAAAGTCCCAACCCTTCTGTAACCTGGTTTAAATCCCAAACAACATTAGAAATAATTGAAAATGCATCTTGAAAAATGGCACAGGATATGCTTCTGGTTCTGTAGGCCGTGATTCAATCAACTGCCTAGTCATGCCAAAGATTTTAAAATGGTACTCAATGCCTCTCGGCTGAGCACTTAGCACAAGAACTAGGATTGGGAAACCTCTCCCAAAGGCCAATTGGTCACAGTTGAAATGGCATTGGATACACTGGTTCTCGTAAGACTGCCGAAGTTAAGTAACGTTGAGTCTGGTCAATATATATACATACAAATCATAAACGTCTGGAAAAACAGATTATCCCGAATTAATCAATGCCCTGCGATACATTCCTGCAGAACTTTCCTCGTTAAGAGCAAACTCTTGTTGATCGTTGTAATGAGACCCTTGGAGTCTCAGAAAGAAGGTTTGGTACAAATTATCAGGCAGTAGACTTGCTCCGAAATTACTGATTTTCATAATGGCGGAAAATCAGAGAGCCTCAAAAATTGACATTGAGGATTTTTTCTAAATTGAAGTAGTGTATATCATTAGATTGGACATTTTATGAGAATTCATATTTTTAGAAAGAGCAGAGTCCCAAAATGCACATATTTTGAGTTAAAATGCAATCAGTAAGAATCCTTCGGAACATTTCATACAAAAGATGATTTCACTTGCAGTTAGGCTTAATATGGGGCGGGAATCCGGAGTATTTTTGTACATGATCCACTTTCTTTTGAGGAAATTACATAGAAAGGTTATCCAAAATACTTTAGTTTCGGAGGTAATCGAGAAATGAGTTACAAGTGAATATCTGGACGTATATATTGACATACGTAAATAAAATTGAAGATGTTTTTGTTTTGTTCCATGCTGTAACTTTTCAAAGGCAGAGCAGAATGATGGAATATCCAATGCGATGACTTCCTTTTCATTCAATAGAATGTTAGAATGTTAGTTCGGAATGTTCGAATCTTCTTCAGTATTTCATGTATTTCATTTGCATCGGGAGTTTTTTCAGGACAGATTTATGAATAATTGTTTATGTTATCATATACAAGAATATGAATTATTCACAGATTAATTCGGTTTAATGAAGCAATTATGGCGACTATCTTGAAGAGACAAGTACAAGCCAATAATCCAGGCACAACTGCTACATTATAAGGCAAAAACCAAAATTTAGTATTTACTGATAACGATTGCAAAAAGATCATAGAGGCGGCAAAAATTCGTGATGATAATGTGCATCAACGTCTTTGATAATCATGGACTCTTTTCACGTAGAGAACGAGCTGCTGATAGAAGAAAAGAGGAAGCTGATCATTATGGCGTTGTATTCCTCATTTGCTGTATAAGAAATGTAATTCAGGAGAATCCTTTAGCATTAGATGTTCCGTGGACTGGTATCGAGACTCTATTGTCTGAGTCAAAGTTTCCGATCATGCGAGTTACTTTCATGGCCTTCATTCAAGATCCAGTCCCCGAAAAATCCACAGTGTGTACAGTGTATGAGGAAGTTTGTTGTCCCGTCGAATCACTTGCAACGAGAAATCTTGTCAGTCTTCCGAGATGAACGTGTATTTCGCATTTTGATTCATATTTTCATGCAGAGAGAGAAGGAATTCCAATGTCTTCTACCAATGCTTGGTGGATTTCGTATGACTAAGTTCAAGCTACATTGCATAGGGAAGTATCGGAAAGGCTGTGAATTGGAGGCGAGCCTGATCGAGACAAATGATATTCAAAGAATATATGGCTAAAACGAATGCCATACGTCAAGAATTTGAAAGATTTATTGCTCATTACAGTACGAATTCAAAAGTGTGTTGTTATTGGGACATCGTTGTCGACCTTACCTCAAGATTATCAGTGCAGGTAGACCAGGTGATTGAGATGTCCATTTGAGAGCTCCTGTCTCTTCTTGCAGAATCTGATTGTATAAACTACATCGGATATGGTTCTTTGTACTTTGAGAAGTTTGTTGTCCAATCCACTCTGGATATTTTAGAGTTGTGTCACCAGACATGAAATTGGAGCGGACCATTCAACGCTCCAAAACCTCAAAGTGGCATTATTGGGCGAACAAAGACAGAAACTCATGCTACAGAGTGGGAACTATTGTACCACGAGATTCTTGCAATTAGCGATACGAATACCAAATTGACCAAAGTAAAGTTAGTATATAGTGGTTAAGCTCACACTACGTCATGAGCTGTCTAGATCCACAAGTTGCCAATTTATTGATGCGGTATCAAAGGTTTTGAGATTTATCCATCAGTGTAATAATTATGCCTACTTATTGTAAAAAGCAGCAAATCTTCAAAATTTTACTACTGGTCTGAGTGTACCACCAAACAAAGCAAAAAAAAGCGATGAACTTCTCCATACTTATACAAACTAAGTACCAAAACTTCCACCGGGAAAGATTTATCACATGAGGAAAAAAGCTAAGTGACATCATCAAAAAGTTCGGGTGTACTTAGTCAAGGGAGGACAGCCCATCGTTAAGTAAGAAAAGACTTGGTCAGGTACAGTGTTCTATCGATATTGCACACTCGAGAGTTATATCTGTGAAAGATATCCTTAGCCATGAGCTCACTGTTGACAATATCCTGTTTGATGGCAGACTCACACCGAAGCCAAACAAACGCATCCTTATTACGGAGCCAGAGAAAAATCTACGAAGCAGTGATTATAGATTTGAAGCTGAAACAGCTACAGTTGTTGACTTTATATCAACCACTTAGAATATCTCATAGGCGAAGTCAAATAAGATAAACGATGATTCCATTTATGACTTGATAAAATCAGCCGCTAAAATTAACTATATCCACATAATTTATGACAATTATCTGGAAGACTCCTTAAAACAATGTGAGCAGATGCAAATAGTGTTACAGTAGGGTCACTTGGGTGTGTTATATCATGTGCTTGTGTAAATTGACTGATTTGGGACGTGGTCAAAAATAACGAAAATCTTCTGAATCTGAGCCATCAATTTTTCATTGCAGAGTTTTCCAAGTAGAAAAGACCATTCTTAGAGGTTAGGTTACTGATGGCGTTCACGGTCGCATTGAGGTTCACGGCAACCAACAGACGGTTCGAAACTAGTTTAGAGGAGATTGATTTAATAAACATTCTACGTGTAGGAAACGCAACCAAGGACAGATTACGTCGCATTGTTGTTTTGTCTAATGATACAGATATGTCGGTATTGTTACTTCACTACTTCAGTGAGTTTGCAGCCTCTGGTGTTCAAGAGCTTTGGATCAAGTATGGTATTGGAGAAAAAACACTTTACATCTTAATCTATACACTGGCAGAGAGCTTGGGTGAAGACACGTACGGTGTATTGCTTAAAGTGCATGTGCTCACTGTGTGTGATGTCACAAGCAAACTAAGGGAAAAAATCTTTCCTTAACGAAAGGAATTTCCATCATTTAACCAGACCCGTAATCCTTGCTGCTAGACGAGAAATATTTGTCCTTGGTGCTTTATCCTGGTGAAAATTGCAACACATTTGACAACTACCGTTATTTTGCCACCAAGTTCGATCACATTATTTGGGAAGCTTCCGAGATAACACAATTTTCTTCCGGATTTGCTGTAAGTTACTGGTTGAAACAGACGTACGTTTGAATTCTGAAAAGTTTGTTTGGAAGTCAGTCGACTCGGTCTTGATTCCTGATAAGCGTCTATCAACGCTACCTGAGAATTATACTATGGATTCTAGGTGCAAAATGAAATGCACAAGACGTTTCTGTCGTAAAAAGACTGACATTTCATGCAGCGAATATTGCAAATCTCCTGAAGAGGATTGCATTGATTAAGAACATTGTCTAGAACCAAATAACAAAAGTTAAAACAAAGAGTTATAATGTTATGTTTAACATGTTGATTTCTATATAATATTCAATGATAAGAAGACGCATTCGACTTCGATTCATGTGATTATTAATTGTATCGGATACTCTTAATAAGGTTTTATACTCCACAATAAGTACAAAACCTTATTAAGAGTATTAAGACTTGAACAATCAAAATACTTCAATATAGCTCACCAAAAATTAAAACTTTCAAGACATTAAGACTCCAAATGTTTTCCATCGAGCTTTAACTTCCTTTTTAGTTTCCGACTAACCTTCTAAACAAATGTATTTTGAATAACCTCTTTCAATACCTTTTAAATAATTTTTATTTGATTTCCTCAAACAAAAGTTGAACATGTAAAAAAATACTCCGGATTCCCACCCCCATATTAAGCCTAACTGCATGTGAAATCGTCTTTTGTATGGAATGTCGATTCCGAAGGAGTCTTATAAATTGCATTTTAACTCAAAATCTGTGCATTTTGGGACTCTACTTGTTCTAAAAATATGAATTCTCATAAAATGTCCAATCTAATGATATACAATATTTTGATTTAAAAATCTTCACTGGCAATTGTTAAGGCTCTGGTTTTCTGCCATTATGAAAATCGATAATTTCGGAACGAGTCCGCTGTTCGGTAATTTGCCCGCAAACTCTTTTTCTAAGACTTAAGGGATCCTATTACAACAGACGACATGAGTTTGCTCTCAACAAGGAAATTTTTACAGGGCCTGGACTAAATGGGAAAATAAAGAAGTTCGATTAACTGTGTAATGTACGTTATAGAAATAGCATCAAATGTGGATGATTTTAAAAACAAATGAAGAGATCTTTTAATCAATCCTAAAAAATAGCATATTTTATAAGACAGATTCAAGTCAAATTGATGAGAACCCGTTCTCAAGTCGGAGAACACGCATTTTGATAAACAGTAACCAACCAAAGAATGGTTTAGACCTTTTTGAGATACGATATACATAAGGAAATGTAAAATAATGTCTTAATACTTTCATGGTTTGGGATAATTTCAAAATATAACACCGTAATGATCTTTATGTCAGTCGGCTCGTTACTATTGGTATTGTTACTGGTCGAATTCCATCGGGTTTTATAACGTGACATTTCACTTCATTTCTTTAACATTTCAACTAGTTATAACATTTTGTGGATTTGAAGTAATCAAATAAGTAACAATGGTTGATAATGCTTCATCTAATAGAAATAAAACAAGATAATATTACTTTTACTAATACAACTAAGATGATAAGGTACAGCAGCTGTCTCTGAAGAGACATTATCGGCTGGTGACAAAGTCTCGGTTTCTGTTGCACGCGTCAGCTTAGTGATTCTTGCAAATTTCAATTCTGGTGGGAACCAGGACTCCATTCTTTAACCTTTCAAGTTTTTTTATGACACCCCCTCCCAGACAGTTCAAGTCCACAGAAAGGGATACTTGAGTCACACAGCTTTTTATGACACCCCTACCCAGGCTGTGCTGGTCCACAGAAGGGATACATTAATCACACAGCTTGGAGTGTTCTGAACTAGCTTCACTCATAATCGGGAATCGGAAATGGGTCCTTCAGCGTATGACGTGCTAACAATCATCCAATCCGAGCGGACTCTAATTCAAATTAGTGTTCATGAAAATAATGAATATAGCGCCGAATGAAGAGGCATGGATAAATTTAAGGTTCGATATGATCTTTTACCAGCAGTTGCCGTACATAGGTAAATTTCCTGAGGTATATATTCACTACCGTAGTTACAATAAGTAAGGGAAAAAAACAACTAAAATAAGGGAAAAAAAGATTATTAACAAAATTACAGATGTCTGACAATGCCTCATCTAATAAAAATAAATCAAAATGATATTACGAAGACTAGAGCAATCAGACATGTCTGTAAGAGGAGCACCGAGGATATCGCAGACATTTCATACGAAAGTTCCAGTCTGGTATCCCAGAATAAATTGAGTAAATGAAGAGAAATAAAAACATTTCTTTCATAATTATTCCCGGGTGAGGCATCTGGAGGTGTGGAGTGGTCGAACAGTCAACGATTCGGAAAATGGAATCGGCGAACCAGGATCGAACTCTAGCTTTGGTTAGCAACCAGTCTAGGAGACGAGCAATTCTGATTACAGAACAGCCGGTCAGGCTATCTCGGCTTTGACACTCCCATGATGGATTCATCTGCGTGTTCCAAAGAGCTTTAAACTGTCATGCAATAATCATTTTTTTTTTCAAATTCTATTTTTAAAGTAGTTTAGGATATTTCTTTCATTTTAAAGATAGGTAGGGTTTGTTCCTATTGAATTCGTACTCCAGATAATTCAGCAGTGTCATTCTGATCGTAGCAGCAGACAGACAGGGAAAATGGCGATAGCAATGTCATACGTGTGAATTACCCCCCCCCCCCTGCATTAGTCAGCATTCCTTTGATGATTCGGTATTTCCGATGGTGATGTGCAAAATCTTCAATTTCGTATCATTTCTTCCAAATTGCTGGCATAAATTTCAAGTTACATATCACAACTCTGCCTGAATCACGTGATACATACAGGGACTGGGTAGAATAATGGAAGCATCTACTGATTTCATTTGTTTTATTTCTAGACTACATTAAAACTACATGAAACTTCGAATGACTGAAAAGGCTCTTTGAATGCGTTGCAGACTATTACATATTATGTTATTCCACAACCTTTGTGTTGGTTTATTGTGCCTCGTAGAGTTGGATACTACGGAAGGGCTGCAATTACCGAACCTTTGCTTTTGCAAATCAACACGGAATGTCGTAAAAAGTGGTGCAATATGATTGGTTCAATGGACCAGTGGAAGGATGTGATTTACTCAGACGAATCTCTATTCACATTGTTTCCATTTTCCGGTCAAGGGCACGTCCGGAGGCGGCATAACGGCTAATGATCCTGACCATTGCAGTCCAACAGTTAAGCACGGGGTGGATCTGAGATGATTAAGGAGGCAATATCATGGGATTATCTTGGTCCAGCAGTAGCACCACATGGCAGGGTAAATTCCCAGGATTATCTATCAATTTGGGCTGACCAGACCCGTTACATCCCATGGTGTAAACTTTCTTTTCTGATGTCGGCGCCGTCTTTCGGGGCGATATTCCGCCCATTCACACTGCTAGAGTTGATTAAATCCGTGGTAAAAGGTTGTATAAACTTCAACACTTGGATTGGCCTCCACAGTCACCTGGTATTGATATAATCAACCAATTGTGATGTCAATTGGGACAACATTTAAAGGACTGATACCCTCCACCAGCGTCCCTGGAAGAGGTTTTACTCGAGGAATGACTCAAAATTCCTCAAGATACTATCCAAAATCTGTATGAATCAATTCCTCGAAGTATAGAAACTATTATTAATGCAGGGTGGGGGTGGGGGCGATCCATATCAAAAATATTTTATAAATCAAAATAAAAATTAGATTAAATCAAAATGGTGCTGCCATTATTTTGTCCAACCCAGTATATCCCCCTACACACACGTATACAAGTACTTGAACATGTTTCCTAACTCAGAAATACAAGGATGCACACCTATGGGGTGGCGTAACGGCTACCACTACCGGCATCGAAAACAAAGTCAGCGAACCGAGATCGAATTTCGGCAGAGGCTGCTTGCATTCTCTTTGCACAGATGTCCTTGGGAAAGGCATGAATTAATTTTCCCTGATCACCAGCTGTCTTAACCAAACGTTCCGTGAATGTCATGCCACGATGGTTGACAGAGAAGGTGGGTGAGCATTCGGACACACCACTCTCTCATGATTACCTTATCAGCTCAACAAAAAGATGTTACCCTCAAAGCCAACCTTGATATGGGCTAATGAGAAAGATACATCAATTGAAACAACTTGTATAAATCGCAGTATTTTCCCATTTGTATATCTATATAAAGTTGTAATGTTTATACGTACGTATGTTTGTTTGTACACTTATAACTCGAGAACTACGCATCGTAGACAAAAATAAAACCATAATCAAATTCAGCATGCCTCAATCTACGAGTTTACATTCAATTAAAAAAAATAACTCTAATAGACTTGTTCATGTTTTTCTTTTTCCCTCTGAAATTTATCCAGCCAACAGCCAATAACAAGCAATCAGTCAGTGTTTTGAAAGGGAAGTCATGTGTCTGTCTCCATGGCTTGGGGGTGATCTTGGGCAGAGCACACAAATACTTTGATCTGAGGCAGAAATGCCAATCCATACGAAAATAATGTTATCATCTTTTACGCGTAAAAAAATTAAATAATTTTACATCATGCAGCATACATCGTACCTGCATTGACACGTACACAAAAAACACTAACTTGTATAATGAACAGTATTATTTTTCCTGTTTTTCTATCTGTAACAATGGACTCTTCCACTTGAAAGTAATAAGTTTACTGATAAAAATATCCCTAACCCACCAAACAGACTTTTCCACTGAGACAAGTTCAGTAGTTTCTTTTCTTGAATAATCATCTCATGGGAATTTGAATGAATACGTGATTTTTTTTCTACGGGGATTAAATATTAAAACACATATTTGACGACCAAAGATACGAATATATGATTCCATGGCTGCACATTCACGTACACACAGAAACACAGTGATACAAATGTTATAAACAAGCGAATGGGTTTTCAAGGTATCCAATTCACTATAGAATCACAAATCCAATCATGCATGCAACCAATCAAGTTCTGGTTAAAGCTGCATTGTCTCGTAGGCTCGGGCAAACCTATACAATCGCCTAGAGCGCATACCAAACTGAAAGAATCGTCGTAAGAATACAACCGTGGGCTCAAATTTCAAGTATCACTTAGGGCGTATTTAAACATATGCGCCGGTCCTTCGTTTGAGTTGCAAGTTCTGCCAATGAGTGTTTTATCCCCTCCTCTCTCTTTCTTCAGATACACACGCATAAACTTGCATTTACGCTAGGGGTGAAAAAGTATGACAGTCTCTGCTATCTATCTACTTTGCCCTAAACTCACTGATAATAAGCCATAGGTTCAACATAAAACCTTTTTATAAGGCTATTTTAGCGATCAAGCTCCTGTTCAAATATCAAACGAAACAATAAGGCAAAAATACGAAGTAGTGATGAAGAAACTAGACAGACATCTTGATGAAAAACACTTCAATCTCTTTTTAGAGCGAATAAGTGATGATGTAGGAAACGATAGAGATGGTTGTCTACGGTAATTTTCATTTCAAAATGGCGTCCCATCATTTGTTTTTTTTTTTTGTTATTGTTGTTTTTTTCTTTTGATTTCATCTTCAAAAATTTCAAATCAAGCGCTAATGACCTAAAAAACTAAAATGCAACGTCTTCGAGACAAAACAATGATTATTTTTATGGAGTGGGGATGCTGGCCTTTCTATTTCACCCGGGCTTGGAACCAGCTACGACGACGAAGCTGTTGTTTTTTTTTTCTTTCAGAGTAACCTTTTTTTGGATGAACTGTCTTACAGGACTAAAGGGCTCCAACTGCTCTGCTCTTTACACATGACTCGGTGGAGAAGTGGTTTCGTGTCTTTCCTTGGAGCATTAGTGCAAAGCAAACGTTAAAACACTTGGCCGAAACTCAATCTAACGGCTTATCGGTTATCAGCATGGAGATGAAATTGGCGGACCGAGTTCAAACTGCAACGTTTCGCTCAGGCTTGCATCATGAAGTGGTCAATTCAGTGATGTTCCATTTCCTGACGATACGGACGGAGGCCTTCTAATCGTATTTCCAGACATTTTTAGAACCATTTTCAAGTTTTCTTGCTTGAAAAACATTTTTTTAAAAACTGTTCAGATTTTATCATCATTGATATTTGTTGTTGGATTCGCCAAATTTAACACGCCAACATACTCTCTCTCTCTCTCTCTCTCTCTCTCTCTCTCTCATCACCTAAGAAGGAACAGTTGCGACTGAGAAACGCTATCATACCCTCAACGAGGGTGGATCAATGAGTCTGTAGCCTGGCACGTAGTTATTAGCTGAACTTTGATCTGAAATTTTCACTGCATAATGATCTTGTGTCACATCTTGTTCTCTTGGGAAAACGATTAAATATGGATCAGAGTGTAGTATCTGCCATTGAGCTAAACAGTCACCGGTAATGCAAAGGCCCAAATGACTGCTTGAAGCAACTACCCTATCGGTCACTGGTTCGATTCCTGCAACAACCAAATTTCTTTAATTGTTTATTCTATTTAAGTTGTCTAGGCCAAAAGATACATTCACCAAATAATATGGAAGATCATTTCAAATAGAGTTTCAAAATAATATAACATAATTTATAATTATTTCTGTCAGATTAAAAGTCCATTTCTTGATAATCTATATATATATAAATATATATATATATATATATAACAGAGTGGAAAGTTGGCAATCCATGACTATACCTACCGCAATCATCATCCAGGTAGTTATACATAGTTTTACCATCTTCTGAAACCATTTTTTGCTCTGAAGAAACCCACTATTCCCCTACAAAATCTAAGTGATTACATTTAATAAAGAATACTAATTTGATTCTATTCCTTTCCACCAAGTCAACTTTTCACAACATTCTGTGAGATCTACTTCTATTCTTCTCACACACACGCACATGTACACATACATAAATATATATATATATTTATGCATAAATACAAGCTGGGATACCCAGTGTTGTCTGGGAAAAAAGGTAATTAATACTGAAAGGTCATATATCAAATTTCCACACAGAGTTCCTCAAAGTAGGGGTCACAATCTTTTAGGTGGATCGAAATGCTGAAATGGACCTTTTGAAAAAATGACAGAAGTGACCTGACCTTGAATTAACCATTTGAAGTCACCAGAGCTTAATGTCACCAACCCAATGTTCATCTTGGGGTCAAGTTACCCATGTACACAATTTACCAACTTATAGGGTGCAACCATCTCTCTTAGGTCTGAAAATGACTAAATTGACCTGATCCTAAATTGAACTTTAGAGGACAACAGAGGTCACTGTCACCTATTCTATGTTCAGCCTGGGGTCTCCTTATACACAAGTTTTCAAGATCCAACCATCTAGGAGTCTATAAAAGATTAAGTTAGTAACAAGGAAAAATATTAACAAAGAAACATTCATTGTCTTTATAGTATATATATATATATTGTACAATTGGAGATTGGATAGATTATATCTGACATTATGTTAATAGAGACAATGTGGAAACCAAGTTTGAAGATGTTTCAGTCTTATTTTTGTGACATGTTTCATTTGACAGAGTCAACTTCTTCAGACAAAGAAAATGAAATCAAATTACTAGAAACTCGGAAAGAGAAGGGAGGGAAGCAGGAGTCAGATTTTAACTTATCCATGAGGAGATAGCTTTGGTGAAGAATTGGAAGAATCTCTTCCAATATAGGAAAAGAGCACTCTGGTGGATGGGGAATCCATGCGTGAGTAAATATATTGATTGAATTCGACCTTACTGACCATCCAGTTTTACGTGGGGCAGAGAAAGATGCCAGCCTCTGGGTCTGAAGCGAAGGTTTCAATCCTACCTCGTGGTACTGGATGGGATAATGTATAGTCTATAGCCACACTGAAGAGTTGTAATACAACAAAATAGCTGTCTGTGGATGACAAAATAATATATATATATATATATATATATATTATAGAAGACTTGAACTTACATGAAGATGATGGCCAGATGCCCCATAAAGATGTTGACATGCCCCGAAAATTCACATTCATATTAAAAAAAAGCATTGTCTGAAGCAGAAACTTTCTTCAAGCTACCATATGCTGAGAATTAGGAAAGAAGAGAAAAAGCACTACAAAGTATAAAAGTGATGTAATTTCTTTGTCATTGTTTACCTAATGAGAAAATTACAACGAGCTCGGAGAAAAAATCTTTGAACCCCACTGGACAGACAAGTCTGTGGGTTGGATATGTTGATCTAATTCCATTACAAGTATTTTTCGTAATTGTTTATTCATTTTCTTTTCAGACTTTTTTTTTAATTTTAGAGTGGAAATGAAAGAAAAAAACCCACAAAAATCAAAAAAAGCTGAAACAGGTCTAGTTAGTCACTCGAAAGAGACTATCACATGACCAACGTCTTTTGGCAGCATGTTAGGGGTGATCAATCAAAAAATTTGAAAAAAGTGTAATTACGTTATTTTTCTTACTTATAGTTGGACTGTGATCACTAAAAAAGACTGAGTTTTCAAAAAAAACAAAAAACAAGCATGAATATTGCCAGACACAAAGTAAGGGATCAATTTAGTAGGAACTTACATTGAAAATTGAACCCCCCCCAATGAAAACTATTTTTTAGGAAAAAAAAAATGTTTTTCTAGACATGATAAAGAGTAAATGTTTAAGTTTTCAGCCTTCTAGCTCCATTCATGCAGCTTGTACGTGTGATACATATATACATACCTACATACATAGCCAGCAAGCCAACCTGAAAAACACAATAACAGAAGAAACCTATGTTGACAGTTTTGTTTGACGTTTTCGAATAAGCAGCAGGCTATGTTGTCGCCACTTTTTCCAATGTTTCTAGCTTTTGAGAAAAAATATCCAATTATTCAATTAGAATTTACGCTCAAGGACACACTCAACACTCAAATATTTTTTTCGTTGTTTATTTCCAACCAGCTCGTTTTACTTTAGTTGAGAAAACAAACAAAACTGACACATGTATTGACACGTTAACAGAAAAATGCAAGACCTCATGCTTCAGAAACCACCTGGCAAAGACTGATGCAATGGAGCATCGGGGTTCTGCCCTGCGCACCCTATTCACCAGATCTGTCTTCCACCAATGACTACTTTTTCCCAGGCCTTAGATACATATGCACACCAGCAGGTGTACACCGATGTGGACCAGGTCAAAAATGCCTGTAGTTTGTCAACTACCATGACCCCAGTTTTTATTGCGTAATAAATTCACTGCTCGATCGTTGGCAACATTCTGCAAATTCTAATGCTGCTTACTTTGACTGATAGATTTGAGCTCGAGCCAAGTTATGACGTTTTAAAGTTTGTGGTTCAAAACGGCTATTTATTTTGTTCTAACCTGATATAAACACTGACCAAAAACAATTGTTTGAAAAATGGTGTAGATAAGAAAAAGGTCATGTTGCATAATTATCTCAGCACCAAGATATAAATCAAAGACATCCGTACCTTGCATAAATGAATCACCATAGCCCAGCCATGTACAAAAACTAATTATCTAAGAAAAAAAAAATAGATCTCTTATCAAAGAATTATCTTTAAAAAATAGATCTTTTATCAAAATAATATCAGCACATAGATTTTTTTAGATGGTGCTTAGATAGATAGATAGATAGATAGACAGATACAGACACTCAAAGAGAGAAGAATCTTTAACCCACTTGGCAGGTTGGTTGGTCCATCTGTGGGCCTCAGTGATTTGATATGATACAATATCATAAATAAGGAACATTAGTTTTGTGAATGTTTATTTGTAGTAAATAAGCAAGATTTATAATGAAAACTCAAATAATTATGTAACCTTTTTATTCATTCAATTAATCAATAGATAAAAGTATAGTAAACCATTATTAGTTTTTTGCTACTATTTATCTTCATCCCAATTGTTGTCACTTTTTATTGCCTGAGTTCAGTAACAATAAAAAATTACGTAACAGACTTGTATATAATTAGCCAAGTAGAAAAAAGCCCCAAGTTGTGATAATGAGAACAAGGCGACTGAAATGAAAACCACATTAAATGAGAATATATGAAATGAGAAATACAAAATAGGTGGGAAAGAACGCAAGAACTATTTGTAAATAATATTGTTGATTCTCATTATGTCACGATTATTTAGTTTTGAAGTGATCAAAAGGTAATGTGGTCTGAGCAACAGACAATTCTCATCCGTTGACTCGGTCTTAAAAATAGCAGGTCTGATTATAAACTCACATAGAAACCGTCACACGACTAATATCTTTTGGCTGTGTTGGGGGTGATCTATAAAAAAAATTGGTTGAAGTGGTGATCAATGAATAAGTTATTTCTCTCACTTTTTCTTGGATAGTGATCACTAAAAAAAAAATAGAAAAAAGTAAATGCTGTCAGACCGATTTAGCATAAACTTACATTGCAAATTGAAACCACCACTGAAAAACTATTTAGGGACTGAAATTTTTAAAAGAAGCCTAAGGGAGGGGGGTTAAAAAACAAAAAAAGTTTCTTCTTAATATAATAAATGGTTAAATTTTCAGCCCTCATGCTCCATTGGTGCAGCTTGTATGCATGATACATATATAGCGAGCTAGACCAACTAAAAATCTGAATAAACCCACATTGACAATTTTGGTTTCTAACTTAAAATCCAAAGATTTGGCGACACAGAGAGAGAGAGAATTAGGTTATGTATGAAAAGCCGTCTTTTGAGTAGTAAAATGTAAACAGTAAAAAAATGTAAATCAAAATATGACCCATTAGAAGCAAAAACCTTTTCCCAACTATCCTCAAATGATAATATGCCGTCTCTTCAAAATTCTCCAGGTCTAGTGGTCACAAATTCAGTAAAAGCTTGAATTTTGGATTCCCTATAATTGGACACGGCGGATATGAAATTCAAAATGCTTGAAAAGATGAAAATCAGGTGAATATGGAGGATGCTGTGAGTCTTCATATCCCTATCCTCCAAGCTTAAACACACTTAACTGAGAGGTGTGTAGGATGCTACTGTCATGGAACATTACATTTAGTTCATGTGGGACCTACTTTGCCAACTTTTTAACCTTTCTTATTGTTTTGAAATGACGTGATGTAGTCACTGTTCAAGTCCTAGGGTTTTCAGAAAGTGTTCGCACCATTGTCTGTTAGTCATTGGCAACTGCTGTTGAGAATACATCATTATGGAGAACAGGTTACAAACTCCCACAAGGTTTATCATCACTAACCTTATTTCCAAATTTAGGGCTCCTTCGAGGATTATTATTGGTATCCATTTTTCCGGACCTAAATCTATCGAACAACACTGTATAAGTGTTCACTTGAAATGCTTTGCTGACATTATCAGAAGCTTGAGCAGCATTATGTCGTAATTTGAAATCGTAATAGGAAATTAGTCCAACTTTTTGGGTAGACACCATTGCAGTTCAAAGTTCAAAAACCTCCAATAATAATGAATTATATATCCATTTACATTGAATCAGAAAAAAAAATTTAAATGCAAATACATGAGTAAATCTTTCACATTTAGTATTATTCTTAATGATGTAAAAACAAAAAAAAAGAACAAAACTGAGGTCATACATACAAGTTTTTTACAGCATTTGTTTCTGTGATAAAACTATTTATTTCCAATTGATTTTTCAAATTAATCCCTGTTAAAATTTCTGGGACACACATGATCATTGCATCTAAATTAAAATGAAAAATATAGTTCAAAATGCAACATAATTCATTGGAAAATGAAACAGTTGTTACTTTATATATGAAGTGTATACATTAATTATCAACACTGTAATGTCTGCTTTCTCTCTATACCTTGTACCACTTTTTTTTATTTTGAAGCTCAATTTAAAAAAAAGAATCATATGTCATAGAGCAATGTAAAAAAAAAAAAAAAGACATTCTCCTCTTTCTTTGCCCACTCTTTATCCTTCCTTTCTTATAAACACTATGATGAATCAATCCAATTTTGTTCTGGACAAAAAACCTTTTGGATTTCTTAGACCTGTTGACTTTTGTCGCAGTTGAAAATTTTCTCTTATAAAGCAAGAAGATACAAGATGATACAAATAGTCAATCTGAAAGAAAAATTTTTCAAGTCTGTCACAAAGTTCCAGAAAATAAGAACTGGTATTTTTCATCAATCATAAATGAATTCATTGTTGAATATGGGAGTGGCCTTCGAGATTCATCGGTTGGGTATGGCCTGTGGCTTTTGGGATTCATTTGTTTAATATGTCCAGTGGCTTTTAAGGTTTATTCCTGAATACGTGGAGTGGAATTCAAGGTTCATTGTGAGATATGTGTAGTGGCTTTTAGGGTTCTGCTGATTAATCCTTTCAAGATTAAACTACTAGGGTGCTCAATACTGGAATTTTTGGAAGGATATTTTCTAAAACCAATAACGTTTTAATCTTTATTTAATGGTTAAAGAGAACAATTCTTTTATTAGACCAAAATTTTTTCATAATTGGAAGAACTAGAATTATGATGGGACACATTAGTCCCATTAGACATTTATCCTGGAACAGATAAAAACATGGAATTAACAAATCAATTAACCTCCATATCTTTCCTGTTCAGTCATACAATGTGGATTAATTTCTGTGTTGGTTTCTTACTATGATGACCTCATTGTCTGCAGTTTTGAAAATCTGAAAATTCCTTTACTTTATTTTTTATGACTCATACATCCCAATAGACGAGTACAGATCTACAGGACATATATCTCTCTCTGTATTCATAGATTTCTTGAGATATATATGTCCTGGGGGTCTCAAAAAGATTTTTAAAAATTAAAAAGGAAAATACAATAGTTTAAAAAAAGACAAACAAATATAAAGTATTGAAAAAGTTTTAATTTTTCAAACATTATTTATTTATATCCCTGAGATAATTATGAACTGGAATATTGAAAATCTTTAACTCCATTGAAGTGAGAGTAAAAAGATTTCACGAGAATTTCCCAGCTATAAAGAATAAATAAATTTATAGATACTATAAATATAATGCCATCTTTTTTTTTTTTTTTTTTACAAAAATTTGGGGTTATGGAAATGACCCACAGAACTCTTTGGAAATAAACTGGCAAAACAGTTACGGTAGATAATCACTTGTCTCATCTCTGCTAGTTTTGAGATCAATACGGTTACTTCTTTATCTGAAATTAGGAAAAAAAAATCAATGAATTTAAAAAAAACAGCGAAGAAGAATCTCAAGTATGGTAACCCTATATTGTATCAATTTTTTAATCATTTTCCACTTTCATCCTAATTGTTTTCACACTATTATTAAGTTTTGGTTTTATTTTTCTTACTTAACAACGATGGCAATTTCAGATTTCCTGTTAAAACTAAAAAATGAAAAGTTTAAAATTATTGGTGGGAAAAGAGAGAAAGATTTTATTCCTATGTCATCAATCAACAAAAGGAAGAGGGAAAGAGAGAGAAAAATAGAGAGAAAGAGAAAAAAAGAAAGAAACGGATGCTAGTTTTGAGTCAATATCTCAATTACTTAAAATTATATTTAGGATTAACTAGATTTTCATGTCATTTATCTAGACACTAGTCCCTTTCCATGGCCAAATTTAAAGATCTTTTTCAATTAAGGAAAAATGTTTTTTAAAAAAGTCAAAATATTTAAAAAATTTTTACAATCTTCTGAAGCAGTCAGTCTAGTTATTTGAGTTTGAACTAATACAACAAACATGGCATCAATATTTGGAGTAAGGAGTGAATTTAAAAGGTAAGATTTGAATTCTGCTAACCATGAAAGTTTCTGTGACTGAGTGGTTAAAGAAGCTACACATGAACCAGGCTTCCCTCTAGCAAGAGGGACGCAAGTTTTAATTTCACCGGAAACTTGCTCTTTATTTCTGATGTACATTGTTTAGTCATAGAGTGATGGTCCAAGTTGAGTATTGATAGATAAAAAAAAAACTAAAAATTACGATGAGGTAAAATTAGTCAGAAATCGATACAATAAAGGGTTACAATGAAGAAAGTTTTAATCAAAAGCACAGGCCAAATGCTACACAAAAATTTGGAGACAGCTACAATATTTGACAACATTAAAGACCCCTTCCTCACTGATTCAAAAGGTAAAGGTAGCCTTTGTTGTCCGAATTTGACCTCACTAACTCAGAAATTTGTTGGCCTTGTGACAAAATTCAATATGCCCAACTCCATTTCAGCAAGGAATATTCATGCTATGTTTGTTGTTTAAGTGGACCAGATCTTGAGGAGGACTTGAAAAAAATGGATGATAAATAATGGGAATTCAAGAAAATGTGTTTTTCTCTCACTATTCCCAGCTGAAATGGGGGACGGGCATGTTGAATTATGTTACAAAAATTGCACTTCTACGATAGTAATGAATTCATTATATATGAAAACATTATGTAATTGAAATAACATTTCATTCTTAAAGACAAACTTTGGAACTGAAATAAACCCATCAATTAAACTGGCCCTAAGCCAGTAACAAAAAAGAAATTTTAAAAAAATCATGGCATTCATAGAAGGCAAAAGGATTGCTTCATAGAGAGGATATGAGGTGTTTGCTGCATCGATTTGTCAGACTGTCTGTCAGTCAGAGACAACTATTGCTGTAATAAATGCACGCATCTAAAGACTACATTCCTTTAACACAATAACTGGTTTTATTTTATTTGGGACCAGCTTAATAGGACAATTCCTGCAAACTTAAAATAAACAGGTCTTGTTAGTCACTCAATAGAAACTATCATGTGATCAACATCTTTTGGCGTTATGGCATGTTGAGGGTGATCAATTAAAAAATTGGAAAAAGGTGTAATCAATGAATAAGTTACTTCTATCATCTCTTGTTGGGTAGTGATCACTAAAAACAGTCTGAATTTTCAAAGAAAAAAGCGTGAATGCTACTGGACAAAAACTAAGGAATCATTTTACATGAACTAATTGAATCCCCAACTAAAAACCCAATTGAGGAGAGAATTTAAAAATGAATAAATTGAGATGCTTAAATTTTAATCCCTCTAGCTCCATTGGTGCAGCCTGTACACATCATACATGCATAGCCAAAAAGACAGATGAACATGAAAACTGAATACCGTATTTTAATGAAAATCTTGGGAAAAATAGTTGAGATTTCTACATTGAAATGGAAAATGCAGAAAAATCTCTATTGTAGCTTTTTTGTGACAGTCATTTTCTGGTATATAAAAATATCATTCTGAATATATGGAGGAATAATGTAAAGTTTTGTGACCATTTTATGTTAAGTAGATATTAAGTGCTACTGGACAGATGAACCAAGTATGCTGAGATTACAGGTTTTTGTAATTATCTTTCTAGCATAATCAAATTCATGCAAATAGCCCCCCACCCCAGGAATGTTTCCATAGTTTAACAGTGGAGGTCAGTGTGGCTTAATGGTTACCAGCACAAAAAATGGAATTGCCAAATCAAATTCGAATTCCAGCCAGAAATGTTTGTTTTGCTTTCCACTAATTCTTTCTTTGGAGAAAAAGATTGTAATTGAATATTTTATCAGGAAATATAAAGCAGTCAATGATGTGTGTATTATAGGCATACATGATGAGTATTACAGAAGTATACACAGCAAGTATTGTAGATCTAGCATGCACTTAACTGACAACTGGGTAGTGGACGATTCTGTCCAAGTCTGGAACCTATGATACTCTTTCTGAAAAATTCTTTTATTCAATCTCAGTAAGTCACTAACTGTGACAGAACCTAAAAATAAACAGTCGGTGGCAATTTCTCAAGTCAAGTCCACAAGTGCATCGACATCAATATAAATACTGCGTTACAGGGTAGATAACCTTTATTATTATCTCCCTTGACACAAGGAGAGAAAAATGGAACAGCAAGAACGTGCAAGAAAAATGAAAAACCGTGATCATCAATATTTGTAGAGCTTGCTTCCAAAACGCCATAAATCCATTTTCTTAAACTTGAGGAAAAAAAACTTTTTTCATGTGATGGAGTTGGAAGTTTGGGGAGTGGTATGTATGTAAGCAGTTCAGTGGCTGGCAAGTGGCATTGGTTAATGTTACCAAAATGTACCTTCTTCAGTATATGGGTTGACTGCCAAAGAGCTGTGGTCACCTCTGATACATCCAGGGCACGGACTTAGTAGTAGACATCCGGCTCCAACAGACTTTGTAGGGTAAATAGCCTAGCAAAAGTGTTTCTTTTTAATATTCTTTTTCTTTGTGAGTGCTTATTTTTAGCAAGTTGCAATTTTCTGAGGACACTTTTTCCTAATTGTTCCAAACATGGTGTTAATTTCATGTCTCTAAACATAATGGAAGTTATCTAATATCCTAAAACAGATGCACTGTGAGGAAACAACAAGCCAATGGAAACAGTGCACTGATTTGAGCAATGTTCTACTGGGAAACACAAAGTCTTATCATTCATGTTGAAAGCACTTAGTCGCATATGACCTACATCAACATCATTAAAGAACAGGTACACTTCTCTACAGTAAAAATCTTCCATGATGACAGCAGCATCTCTCAGCAGGATGATGCACCTTGCATTAGTAGTATGGGAAAGGTTTCAGGGACATGAAGATTTTACCATGTTGCCCTAGCCACTAAACTCCCCAAATCTTAAACCCATTGAGAACTTAGGTGAGGTGTTGGAACAACAAGTTTGCTCTGCAGAACTTTCACCATGTAACTAGCAGCATTTCAATGGTTTGCCATTAATCCATTCAGGCCAGAGCATACACAGGGTAAAAAAAAGATATTTTGAGGGTAAAGATACACAGAGAATTCAAATTTTGTGATTATTTGATAAAAAATTTCAATTCAGGGACAAAACTGGGGGCTTTGCAATCATTCAGATTATGCAGCACCAGATAAATCTCTTAAAATATTCCATCAATATAGGCCATATGGCCCTTCCCGCCCTGGAAGGGTTAACATCCAGATCCCAGAGAAAACTTTCAGAGGTCTTTTGGAGTCCATGCCTGATTGGGAAAGTGCTGTTTTGTGAGCACATGGGGGAACAACACCTTACTACGCAGGGGGTCATAATGTTTTGGCTCATCAGTGTATATCTATTATTTCAAGTGATCTTAAACTGAAATACAAAAGCAGTTGAACTGGGTTAATAATACTAAGTACTTACAGATTTTTGTACACATTTACGCAACAAGTTAAATTCCTTTAGACAATCATTCTGCTTCAGATTTGATTGGGTGATGACACATCTAGCATATGAAGAGGCCTACAACAAACAATAAAATTCAAAAATAAAATTTGAGAAAAATAAAATCTGAATATAAAATCCTATCTATTAGAGATTACTAGCTGAAAATCCATCCTACGAGTGTGAATTTCCAACTAGTACCTGCAGAAGGTCTAAATGATATTATGCAACCACTTGATAGAATTCCCAGCATAATTACTGGAATTTTAACTCTTTTATCAGTGAAATTATTCACACCCACCCTATGGGAACATGCCCCGTTTCTTGTTAACATTTATTTGATAAACAAAAATATATCGAGCAGCAATAGTTATTATTACTTAGTGTGGTAGGAACTGACGGAAAAGACCAAAACAAATTTTCAACTGAATCATTTTAAAATCATTCAAAATGAAAATAAAAAGAGGGGAAAAAGCAATTGTTACCCTTCCCGTTTTAAAATGTCCACCATTCCATAACGGGCACTGATGATGAATTTCAAATCAAAGAAGCTAATGACAAGATTCCTCAGAACAGCATTTTCATCTTTTTTTTTTTTAGGGGTCTACTGATATCAGGCAATTTCATGTAGTTCAAGAGAAAAGTGGGTATTTTTTCCACTTTTTTGTTTTAATTAAAGCAAAAAATTGATTAATACAAAGGATGAATTAGGGTCAGTATTTTTAGGATCGAGGTAAGGGTCAATAGCGTCTGTTATTCTGCTGATGGAACGGCGGTCATTTTAAATCGGGAAAGGTAACAATTTACCCAAAATTATATAACCACATCAATATTGCTATTGTTTCTGGTATAGAGATTAGAAAGTTAACAGATCCCGATTTTTTCTTGGGGGAGGGGGGGGTATCATGCTTTACTTTTTTGAGGCTACATCCACTAGTTCCAGGAGATCCGCTCACTGCGACTGTACCTGCCCATAGCAGTTTGAAGAGTAGGGTCAGGGACGGGGCAATCTCTGGTGCCCAAGGCGTCCCAAAGAGAAGTACCGAGGGAAGCAGACAATTTTGGATTCTACTCACATGTACGCATAAACCCTGACCTTGTATCGAATTAATCCTCGTGCGTGAGGAGACTTCATACAAAATGAAAATGATTGGGCACACTAAAGAAACTTAGAGAAGATGTTACGTAAAAGCACAAAAAACCTCAATATACAAAAGAGAGTTTTAAATTACCTCAGACGTGCACTGGGCAAGACCTTTAGAGAATCTTGCCACTCGCCTCGGAAATTCATCTCCGACCTTCATTGAAAGTACTTTGTTTGCGTTGAGAAGACCGGCTCTGTACGAAATGTATCCTGTATTAATTTTCAAATGCAGAATCGTGTTTTTGAAATAAAATCTGCAAAAAAATGAATAAGAAAACCAATATAGAATCTTTGAGAAACGAATATATTTCAATTTCATCAATTCAGTTTATCAATTTAATTATTTTTTCATTAATAATTTCTTTCTCTATCGTTCCTAACCGGTACTAATTTTCAGGAGGGACATATTAAATGTGCTCAGAGCCGTTACTAATCGACCAATATACATGCCGCACCGTTTGAGTCAGCCAATCAAATTAAATGTGCCAAACTTGAAATACTAAACAACGTTTTTATTTCAGGAGTGGATGTTACGTTAGTAGGTGAGTTCTATTATTTACCTATATTATTAAAATAACTGGGTAACTAAATAATTAAAGCAGTAACTTTACTTTTTAAATGATATCAGAAATAAAAATTGCAAAATATAATGTTTGTATGCTGGAAACTGAATTAAAAATAGTATATTGTTGAAGTTGTAGACGAAGATGACTATTTGACCCAGTAAAAACGTTCTCCCTTTGAATTATTCTTATGTTGATTTTGTAAATAATTTATTTGATAACTTTGTTTAATCTTATTTTGTGTACAAAGAATTTTCCTTCCATTATTTTATCTATTTTATTCGTATTTCGACTGCTCTACCCAGTAGAAGTTCTTTTGGGGATTTTTGTGACAATTTAGTCGCTCACAGTTACAGTTACATATTTTTGTTTCGTACATTTTTTAAAAGACAATGTAATTAATTGATAGATGGTTGGAAAATATTTTGAATTATTTGAACAATGAACTGTAACATTTGATTGAAAAAGATGTAAATTTTCAATTATCGGTTTAATAGCTAAGCAATAATTATATTGATTGACACTCTGGGCTAAATTGTTTTGTTGTCCAAATATTGGACATTATGTGCTACCTATTAACTTGAACTTGCGATAGGGTCACTACTAACAATTATTTTTCTTTAAACAAATTGAAAACAGATGCTTGTATTATTTTAATTTTGAAAAATCCAATTGCACATTTCATTCTTAAAACAATAATCACTGAAAGATTCCGAGTGAATAATCTTGTAGTCAATCTGTATTTTGATATACTTCTCTGGCATAAAAAATGGCTAATATTTAAACACTCCAGGACATGTTCTGGTGTGAAATGAAAGAAATCTTTGTTTTCAGACCAAATTTTTTTTTTGTTACCAGTCGCTACGATTTTCGTAAAATTTTTTTCTAATTGATAAAAAAAAATGAATAAGTGCGGACTTTTTTTCATCATTGTTAAAATTAATTTCCTTAATTAATCAATATTGGAGATTTTGGTTCTAATTTAAAGTTTACTACGTTTTATTTATTTTTTTGTCTGTCAAGCATATTAGTGTTATGCTTCACGAAATGTTTAGGCATTTGAATGCTAAAATTCAATTGTAGGTTGAAAAATAGTCGAGAAAGATGCAATTTAAATACAATTGTCTCCCAGGATCTGTGGAACCGCTGAGTAAATTTCAACTAGAAATCGAATACTATTCGAAAAAGTGAAAAAAAACAATCACCAATAATTCATGATTATAAAAACAAAAAAAAAAACGAAAAAAACTGGTCTAGTTAGTTATTCACCCAACAAACCGTCATGCGACCCATGTCTTCATGCAGTGTTAGGGGTGATCAATTACTTCTCCTGCTTCTTGTTGGGCTGTGATCATTAAAAAGTTCAAATTTTAAAAAACAAAAACAAGCGTGAATGTAGTCGGGCACAAATTTAGGGATCAACTTAGTGCAGAATTACAATGCAAATTGACCCCCCCCCCTAAAAAAAACGAACTTTTTTTGGAGATGAATTTTTTTTCTCTCTGTCCATTGTGTGTGTGTGTGTGTGTAATTTTCTATTATGAACCATAGGGATGGGTGAAGCTCGGATTCATAGATGAACAGAATATATGTCAGCACACATGAATAACACAAACTCAGAAACAGTGTTTTAACTGATCTATGGCTAGCAGTGATTTTAAAAACACAAGTCTGTTCCGTCAGTCATCATAAATAGATACGGACATCCAACTACTTTTGAAGAAGTCCGTGAGTCTCTCTCTTCTCCGTTACAACTTGACAACTGGCCATTTTGCTAAGTTGACATTTGCTGTACGTATTAGCCAACTCACAAAACTATGTAATGCCAAGTTTATGATGTTTTGGATCAGGAGTTCCCAATATATCTAATGAATAGAAAATTACAGATGAATATATCTTTCTACTTAGTTTTATTAATTATATCCCTTGACTTCTGCTTTTTAGAATTATCTAAACTTAGATATAAAATATCTAAATTGGCAACACTGAAGAGAAGTGACTGAAATACTTCAAAGCTGTTTTTTTGTATGACAGGCAGAAATTATTTTGTCATTTATGGCAGGCAATTCTACATGCACTTTCAGACTGGCACTGTCCTAGTTCATAGAAATGTTGATTTACAGGAAATGGTGGTTAAGAATTGATTTAGTCTTGTAATATATTTTTGTAGTGAAATGTATTTTGAATCCCAACTCTAGAGCGAGATAACCCACTTCCACTTCAAAAACTTAATTTTTCTCTCGAATGAAACATTTCTTGAAGAAATAAAGGTTATATTCATTCAAATCACGTCTAAATGCATAAGAAAATTACAATTTCCTACAAAAATACTCTACAAAACTAAACAATATCCTAACCAATATAATTTTCGAGGGTTGGAGCCATGGGAGTTGGGTTTTTCTCAATCTTCAAGTTGACAGAGCTGTTCTTTCAGAAACATGCTGCTCTTTCTTCATGAACACAGTTTTTATCTGCAATGCAAGATCTATGGATGCCAAAAAGTTTTTAGTTCTGATCAAATTTGAATACATTCAATAGCATTCATCAGAAAGAAAGGATAGAGAAATTGGATGAAGAGAGGGGATTTTTTTTTTCTCATATTGCATCATGTCATTATTCTTCTTTTTTTTTGTTAGATGATTCTCGAAATAAAAAAATGTGATGTAACAAAAAGCATAATTTAACAAGCTAAATCTTTTTTTTTTTTTTTAATATCTCCTATCTTGAGCACAGTTTTTGACTAGAGGAACAAAAACTGATACACACTCCTTGGATACAAACAAAAATGTACTAAGGCTTGAGAAAACCAATCGGTCTCCATTTTCAGGGACTTTTTTTTTATATATTTCCCAACAGCTACACATCATTCTTTTTTATTTTTCTTCCTTTTTTTTCAAACAATTAGGAAAAGTCTTCTTACAGAAACAAATGTGGCCAAATGCAATCAAAAATTGTGAAAACAATGTCGCAGCTTGTAAACAGTCTGTTCTTTTTCTTGTTTCTTCTAAGCAATCCAAAACTTCAAATATAGGTCAGAACAAATCTCATAATTATTATTTGTATTCAAAATAGAACTGGGGTATAGCTTATTGAAATTTAAAGTTATTAAAGAATAAATGAGACCAATATAATATATATAAATTGTTGAATGCAGGCAAATACTACCAGCTTCAACTGTATTTAATGATATAGATATTCTGATGCCATACTCAAGTGGTCTGTTTAGCTGTAATACTTTTATTTTACATCTTAATTTGAGAATCTTTTACTTTTCAGTTCGACATAAACATGTCAGACAATATCCAGGTTGCTATCAGGCTTCGGCCTTTGAATGAACGGTAAGTTGCTTTTATTATTCTCTCAGTATTTTGCACATGAAATCACTGAGGATCCTGAAGACTAAGAAAATTTCAAGTGTTGATGCATAAATATTTACATTGACATATTACATAATGGCAGCCATAATTTGATTTTATCTTTTGCTTCAGGTGAAGAAATTAGACTGAATCCTGCTTTGCTTTACTAGATTTCATAAAAAAATTCACCAGGTTACCCTCCCAGATTCTACTGGAAAAAAATCACGAGTCCTCCTATATAATTAACAATATAAAACAAATGATCACAATTCAAGCAGGAAACAATTTTTTTTCTTTAATTGACGATCACAGAAAAGAATTAACAAAGTAAAAAAACTATGTGTTGGTTAACTGCTCATATGGCCAAATGAGACCATGAAGATTGGCAATTTTGATGACAACCAAAAAATCAAGTGCATCAAATCATTCTGACACTCCTATAACAGTAATAAATATGATTACTGCATGCACATGATCTAATGTGTTATATATGACAGGAAAAAAAACTATGAGTGCTCTATCTTGCATATTGTTTGAGTGAGAAACTCTCAAAGTGGGCATCATGTTTTTACATTTGGTGCTCTGGAACATTTTCAGAGCCTTGAAGGAGGACAAGTACATTAGATACACTCGATCTGATTACAGTTTTGAATTTTGCCAAAAAGGTTAGCCTGAGATCACAAAGTTTCACAGCTGTACGTGCCATATCAAAAGAGCCTGTAAAAGTCAGATGTTGGGTGGAAAAGCTAATTCAGCAAAATGCATATTTCAGAGATTTTTAAATTCAAAACTATTGGATACACAAATCTAATATTTAGGATTTCCCCATAAGTTTGGTATAGGAGTGCATTTGATACTTTTTTTTTCTCAGAGGAATCTGAGAAAGTAACCTGGGGAAAGTTCCTAAAACCAGTTGATTTGATATGGAATGACTCCTAGGCTATTTTAGAGGAGTCTTTTTAAATTTGGAAGCCATTTATCATAATCACTGATAATGTTATCAAAATCAGTCAGCCCAAAAAACTTTATTTAAAATGATTAAAAATTATCTGTTTGAGTGATTTTATAATGTTAAGTTGTTTGTAACATTGAATTTAATAAAATAACAATTTATATCAATGAATGTAGATTGTTCCAATTTTTAAATCCTTTGCTTAATATGATAAGCCACTTATTGTTATCTAAAAGACTGTCCCAAAGTGATTACAATAAGTGGCTTCCTTTGTATAAGGAACAATAAATACAAACAAATTTCATGATATAAAAAAAAATTATTCAAATATTTTATTGTATCTTATCATACATTTTTATTATTCTTCGTTGAAAGAATTGTTTGATCACATCAGCCATTCTCAACCTTTTCTTGACCAGGGTCCCCATAAAAACTTTTCTCAGGTTCTAAGGATTTCTGTCAGACTAAGATACAACACTAGACAGAAATCAATTTATCATTATTTCAGACTATAGCCATCCTTCAAAAGTACCAGGGCCCCAAATGATCTATGCCCCTCCCCAATGAAATTGGTTGGTTTATATCACCTGAATTCATCTGTCTTGAGGAATCCATCCTGCACTCAGGTTGTGATGAAATATGAGAAGCAATGCTGAAATATCATTTATTATCAGTAAAAATTTCTCAAATCAATGAATAATCCTACACCTGCTACTAACTCTAAATTATTTAATCAATCACCATGAACCGCTGTATAAAGGCATTTTAAAATTACTTTCCCTCTGTTCCAGGCTCATATTTTACAGGGACTGGTTGCACTCACCTTTATAAAATTAGTGGTAGGCAAATAAATTAAAAATTTCTTTTTTTTTTTTTTTTCTCATTTTGAAAATAATTGTTTTTTGTTTTTATTTATTTTCAGCGAATTGAAAAATGATAAATCGATAGCTTGGAAAACCCCTGATCAAAAGACAATATCTCCAGTTGATACTAAAGCCACTGATCAGAAATATGTTTTTGGTATGTCACTCATTCATTTTGAACATTTTGCTTTCTAATGTATTGGGAAATCATTTCTTCCTGTCTGAGTAACACAATTGTAGTCTTCAATCTTTTTAAAAGACATGAAAAGTTTTAACTGCAATCAATATAGTACCTAAATTACTGAATTATGGGGACAGGTTAAAAGACTTGGGTTTGACATCACTCAAAAATAGGAGAGTCTGGGATAACTTAATAGAAATGTTTAACACTATACATGGCTTTGAATCAGTCTCAAGTACAATGTCCTAAGAGGCTGTGAATATACTGTTGAAGTAAAACAGATGGAGATATTCCACTGGAAGACATCCGAGATAGAAAATAAAGAAACATCTACATTTTGGAGAATTTAGATGTTATGAACAAACTCATCAGAATGAGGCCCCAAATTTATCTTGAAATTTTAAGAAGGGGTCTAGTAGGATATCGATGCCAATTTTCAAGTCTTTAGACAAAACAGTGTGGCCAGGAGTGGTGGAACACATACACAAACTCACACGCATATAAAAAAAGGATAGAACCTTCTGCCATTTTTGATTTGTTTGATTAAATATCAGGAAATTCTTTTTTTCGGTCTGTGGAATAGTTTACCAAAGTAGGTGGTTCTCTCACCAGATGTAGAAACATTTAGGAAGAATTATGATAGTTATTATAACACCACAAATGGTATAGGTTTGAAATTGTTGTGAACTAGGTTTGTATATGATGTGCCTGTACAGGGTGTTTCATAAAGGACACAGCCCTCAGGATACAAGGGTAGAATTTACATAAATTTCATGCTACAATATTAATCATGTCATATCAAAGTACTCAGAGACAGCAGTATTTAGCAATTTAAATGATTGCATCATGTGCTAGCTTCATTCGAGCATCCATTCCACTGTGTTATGTCGGTTATGTCATTTTCCAATGTAATGGAACAGGTGCGAACCTTTGTCCAGATTAAAAGAAATCACTTCCAACATTTATTGTAAAGTCGTAATGTATGTGTAAATAGCATCTTTTTGTAATTAGTTTCTTTGAGAGGTTTCAAGATTCAAAATAGTTTAGGTACGAGTTGTCAAAAAATCAACTGCGTCCTTTTTTTTTTTTTTTAACACCCTGTACATACATTTTGTTCGTTTTTTTTTTCGCTATGTATTTTGTATTATCATATAAGATCATTATGGAATTTCATGTTAAATTTTCTATCTAGATGCTTAGAATGATATTTTGCAAAGTGGCTTTGTAACTATAATAGACTTTGATATTCATTTGTGAACTGCTGTTTATCAATGCATTGGTAAAGGAAAGATTTAAAAAAAGGCTTTTATTTCATCTGGTATCTTGATAGTATCAGGTTATTACATGTGAAATGGTTTTTGAATAGTAAGATGAACAATGATATAAATGACAAAGATTTGAAAATATTTAATCAAAATATGAATATATTTGAAGCAAAAACCTTTACCCTTTATTGATGGTCACATATTCAGTGGAAGTACAAATTATGGCTTCCCTATTATCGAACCCTTTCATAAGGAATATGAAGTTTTAAATGCTTGAAAAGCTGGTGGGAGAAATGTAGGTTGAATATGGAGGATGCTGCAAGATTTCATATTCCAATTCTTCAAGCTTTGATTGTAGTGAGTCTTTCATTCTCATGGAGCTTTTCATTCAGTTCATGTGAGGCCCATTTCTCCAACTTTTTAACCTTTCATATTGCCTTGACATGACCTGATATGGTTCCTGTTGAAGTCCTGAAGTCAACAGGAAGTGCTCGAAGCATCGTTCGTTGGTAATTTTTCATCATTAATAACAGGTTTGGGCCTCCCTCAATGTTGATTATTGATATCCATATTTCCAGTCCTAAACCTGTTGAACCAATGCAGAACAGTTTGCACTGTAGCAGTATTCACTCTAAATGCTTTGCTGACGCTATCAGTAATTCAAGCTACATTATATCCTAATTTATTATTGTACTTGAAAATTTGTTAAACTTCTTGGATAGGCACTATTGCTGTTAAGGGCTCAAGCCTTCCAATAATAAGGAATATATGTCTACTAGTTTACTCATGCCATGAAAAAATGACAATGATTAAATAATCTTCCAATTCCACTGTATATCAAAAGTATCAAGTTTGTCCCTGGATTTTCTTATTTAATTTTCTCTGAAAACCCTATGAACCCTACTTTTTAATGCATCAGCAGAGCAAAAGGGAGGGGGATTACCTTATAATTAGCATTCAGTAGTTATTCCCTTGACTAATACAAAAAATATAGCCAATCATGTAGTGTATTATATAAATAGATATATATTCAATTTGTAAAAAAAACTGCTATGACATTAGTAAAGTTTTCACTATTAGTAGTATTCTCTGGTAAAAACAAGAACCATAAGTTCAACGATGCGTCCACCATCCATGGTAGTAGGAGGAAGAGGAAGAAAAGCAAGTCTTTCTTTGAGTCAATTGATTCTCATACTTGTAAAATATTGCAGTATAGAAATGTTCTGCAAGTATTATTTCCAATAAAAATCCTAAATGGCAATTTCTAGCATTTTTTTGCCATTTTTTTTTTCTTAAAACAAAAATGCAGCTAGTAAAAAAAAAAATGGATTGAAGATGTAATAACATCACCCCTCTTCTTCCTGTTTCTGTTGATTAATATAATCAGAAGTGAATGGTTAAAAAGTGTCTTATTGAGACGTGTTTGGACTCGTCTAAAAAAAATATTTCATGTGTATCAACCTTAAATGATGCAAGATCTTCTCCCCCTCCCCAGTCTCTTGTCTCAGATCTATATAGTACCTTGTCATTTTGAAGAAAACCCTGTAAAAACTACTACAATATACCTTGATTAATGGAATTAACTTGTTCTCAAAGTCTCTATACTGTTCAAAAACGCATTATGATTTAACGTTTTTGTTTTTTCTTTTTTTCTTTTTTTCCAGTTTATAATTTGTACAGCAATACCTAAACCGAATTATTAAAGGTATTGCTGTATAAATCTCATTATTATAACCATGAAATGTTTTATGAAAAGAAATAAGTTGGCATTTTGAAATATTCTAGAAAATTGTATTTGTGAAATTCCATCAAAAATACCTTATAATTTCATGAGTTTTTAATGTCAACAACACAAAGTGAGAATGAATAGAGGAATATATAGACATGTTTTTTTTAATGAAATTATCCAACCATCTTTCTCTTCCTATAGATCGAGTATATGATAGTCAGGAAACTACATTTGATATTTATGAAGAAACTGTTAAGGACATTGTACTGGCTGGTATTGGAGGATTCAATGGTGAGTCTTTGGCATACTTTCTTTTCTTTTCTTTGGAAATCTTGAATAGAATTTATTCTGACCATAATTATTCTTTGATGGAATTTTTTCCATGACTTCAAATTTTGATGCTACAGTTGCTCAATTATTGACTGTGATGGTGAGTTTTTAAATATTTCTCATTTTAATAGGAACCATCTTTGCATATGGTCAGACATCATCAGGGAAGACATTCACCATGTCAGGAACAAAACTTCAAATGGGAATCATTCCTCTTGCAATCGAATCTATATTTGAAAAAATAAACATGGTAAGTGTTTTTGATTATTTATCCCCTAGTTTATCCATACCATTGAAAATGATTGCATATATGGATATACATTTCATTTTGTATGTCTGGATCTGCACTACAGTGAACCTGGAATATAGCATTCTGTTGACCACAAATGGATGTTCATTTTTGAGTTATTTTTGTTTTTATTACTTTTTCTATTTTTCTATTCTTCAAATTCAATATTTTTATTACGTCATTAAAACATGAATGAAATTCTATCTTAAATCAGTTGCATCCTTTAGCATGACAGAAAACATCTGCACGTTGCTAATTCTTATATGTATGGATTTATCTTTATTTGGTGAAGTATAACAAATGATCATCGATAGATTTTTACAATTATTTAACTCCATAATTTATCTGTTGCTTTTTTATTACACCTGTACTCAGGCCACTAATCTACAGCAATATGCAAACCGTGTTGATCAGAAATGAAGAAAAACCCTCCAGTGAGATTCCTTCTCTTTCTTCAGGGACATTTATTTCCAATCAACACAGTTTGTTCCTTGTTTAAGAGGTTGTTACTGAACCTCTGCCTCCAGACTCATTCAATTTCCAAATTTGACTCTTATGTCTAAATCTGACATTCCTGATTTTGTATTATAATTTTAATTATGATAGTAAAAAAACAACTCTAATGCTTTTGTTTTTAAATGTTTAGAGTCCAGACCGGGAGTTTCTGCTTCGAGTTTCTTACATGGAAATATACAATGAAAAGATTACAGACTTACTGGATGCTGAAGAGAAAACTATGAAAATGTTGGAAGATGAGGTTGGTTTTTATTTTCTTCCTTTATATTTTTTTTCCATTATTTGTGGAGGAGTATTAATGCACATCTCGCATATAATCACCTGTACAATATGTGTTTGAATAAAGGTTTTGTAGGTCCCTGGGCGACAGGTACTGTGAGACCCCCACCCCAGTGATGTTTTCAAAAAAAAAAAGTTTTCCGTTTTTTTACCATTATATCATGAATATACAAAAGATTTGTATGCAGTACAGTGTTTCTTTTTGCTGGAATCTGTTTACTACAAATATACAGGTAAACCTGGATTAGTGCAGTTAAATCATTCCAAAATGTTCCTTACTGTTTAAAACTGCTCTGTTCAAGGTAGTGTTGTATTGGCAAAATATTAATTGAACCCTATATTTGAAGTAGATAATTTAGTGTACTTTACTTTGATTCAGTCTTAAGAAGTGACATAACTTTAATTTTATCTCTGGAGGTCTTCCACTGGCAAAGGCCCCTGAAGTCAATGTCTTAATCCAGTTGTGCTGGTATTTGAAGTCAAGAGCCTCAAAAGTCATTTCTTTTTGTGTTGCTCTTAAAAGTAAAATGTGGACTGCAGTTTAGTGGTACTCAATGCCTCTTCCTCAAGCACTCTGCACAAGGACAAGGGTTGAGGAATGTGTTGCCAAGGCTAGGGGGTTATGGACAAATCATCTTAGATACTTCGGTTCTTGTGAGAACATCTTTTGTGAGAAGTTAAGCAACGTCAACTTTGACCAGTTCCCAGATGGGTGACCATTTGCTAATACCACGTGCCGTAAGCAAATCAATAAATCATGTCCTCATAAGACAAATTTTGCAGCAAAACTTATTTCAAAGATCATTTCCTCTTCTTTCTATGCAACAATTCTGTTCGCTCAAATTATTCAACATGGTATATTTTACCACATATGAGATGCACCCTAAATTTAGCAGTAAATATTTTTGAAATAAATAGAATTAAACAAAATTTTCTGAAGTCCGCCTAGGGAAAATTTTTAGATCACAAACTTGATAGCAGGTCTAAACTTCACTGCACAAGATGCAGATTGATTATGAGTGTTGGGGGGTGGGGTTGCTCTTATATGCTGCAAAATATGTTATTTGCTTATTTCCGACCTTTTTAATACAATCTTTTTGTAATTTTTGGATGTAGTATTGCTACATTATTACTAATTTTGATTTGCTTTAACCTTCATCCTAACTTTCAGTCGCTTTTTATAACAACTTTGAATTGTACTGTAATCCTACGGCAACGATTGAACCACACAATCAAAAAATAAAGAGGAAACCCCTGGTGAGAATTGAACTGACATCTTTTAGCCAGAGGGGATCCATTTAAACCATTCAGCCATAGGGACTTTATAGTTAAACAGAAGCTGATTTTACATCTTAAACCCAACTCCTTACAACCAATATTCCAAGCTTGTCAATGTTCACAGTTAAGACCTAGTCTTTTTAATGCAACAATAAATTTTGGATGACGCACTGCAATATTATTATTAATTTTGACTGATTTTGTTAACGATCCAATTCAAATTAGTCAAAATTAATGATAATGTTCCAACTTTTTGATTTTGTTTTTTGTCAATTCATTTTGTTTGAATCCTCGTTTTAGAATCGACAAATTGTAGTGAATGGGCTGCACGAAGAAGTGATTCGATCTCCTGCTAATCTGCTCAACCTGAAGAAAAGGGGAGACGGTGAGTAGATATTTATGCAACATGACTATCAACTAACTCTTAAGTACACAGATTTGATATAACCATATATATATATATATATATATATATATATATATATATATATATATATATATATATATATCAGACTGCTTGTTTGAATTTTTGAATTCACAACTGTAATACTTTCTGATTATTGTTCATTCCTTTTCTGGTGCCTGCTCTGTTCTTAAATTTTATTACTCCTTTCCCCTTTTTTGATGCTTCAAGGCTCACAAAATGGGTGAAGATAAGGAGGTGTCCATTGCTATTGACAGTAACTAAAGTATAGTATCATAGGGCAATAAAATTTAAATTCTCTTCATATTTCTCATTCTTTCTCTTCTCCTTCCCAACCCACCTTTGCAATGTAATGAACATGGGGTAAAAATAGGAGAGGTTGCTTATGCTTGAATGGGACTAAAAGGAACTCGACCTTCACTAAAACTGTCATTCGTTCATTAATCCTTTCTCACAAGTCTGGAGCCTAAAATGGCCTGGAGAATAAACTCTAAAAGCTCAAACTATGGCTGTTCACTTTGCACGAATGCCTTTGAGAAAGACATAAATCCATCTCTCCTGTAGCTAAGGATAAACTAGCTCGGGCTGAAGTGAATGACACCATTTCAGGTGCTTGTCGCCTCCAACTGAGATTCAAGTTTAAGTTAGTGAAAACCTGAAGTGGAAAATTCATCGTCTGACTTGAGTGTAATATGATTCATAGAGAGGAGACAAGGTTAATTTCCGAGGCATTTAAATCACTCTAACTACAGTAAAAGCTTATCTTCGTGTAACCCTTTATGAACATAAAACTATACTTACTTTACAAATGGTAAAAGACGAAATAAGTAAAAAAAAAAAATTATCTGCCATTTTTTAAATGTAGTACAAAAAACTTTTTCTTTTTTTTTTTGTAAACACTATTTGAAGGGAGAAATCTGTATAGGTAGAATTTTTTTTTTTTTTTTTTCCTTATGCAAATATTCTAAAGTAAAGTAAAAAAAATCCAAGACCCAAAATGATTCTGATTCCAGGCATTTTAGATAAAGGGTACTCGACATGTATTAATTTTTCTGTTCTTCTGCAATACATACATAGACCATCAGTAATTTTTCTCCCTTCACGTTATAGCTTCACGGATTTCAAGCTTTTATTTTCTGCTGCACTATGTTTTTTTGTTGTTTTGTTTTGTTCTTTTCCCCCCATTTATTGGTTTCTGTTTTAATCCATGTTTTTAGCCCGAAGACGAGTTGCTGAAACTGTCAGGAATGAAGAAAGTTCTCGATCTCATGCAATATTCCAAATAGTAAGTAACCCTTTCAGTGGTTCCCAACCACCAGCCCCCTGACCAGTAACAGGCTACAAAGCATGTGCCAACCGGCCATGAGAAAATGACTCATTTCTAAATTCCCTTTCATGCCTTCCACTCTCCCTTGACTTATACGGCAAAACAACTATAAAAATGAAATTAATCAGACAAAAACATTCCAGTAGTCAATACACAAAACTTTTTTTTAGAAATTACTTTGAGCTTTCCCCTTCAGGAGCTCAGATTTTAACATCAAATCTGTTAAATAAACCCTTTTAGAAACGAAATTTAGTGTATCAGCCACTTTTAAGTGACTTATAGTTGACTTGGCACCCACAAACCCCAATGTCAGCCTGTCCATTTCCGATATTCCTCTTTGCAAAAAAGGCTGGGAAGACTTCTGCCTTGACTAACAATTGCTTTCATTTTGTTACCAAAACCAAAATAAAAGCATTGTAAATATTCTGCCTCTCGAATTTGTTCTTGATGAAAAATGTCTACTTCAAATCTATGTCCTTAACTAAGTGTTTGCATTTGTGTAAAAAACATACGTGTAGAAAATAAATTTAATGAAACTATTTTTCCAGTTCTTTCCCAACTGCATTCTATCCCACTACCATTTTTCAGACTTGGTTTGTTGCCAATCTAACATAATATGAAATAAATAGATGAAAACATAGATTAGTCTGAACTTGGTTTTCTTTTGTGAAGTTATAGAGCCAGGAGAAGAAGGCTAAACAAAGTTCATATTGTCATTTTGTTGTCTGCCAATTGAGTTACAATGCAGATTGGTAAAAAAGGTCGGAAAGATAACGAAATGGATTTTCTACTATTGGTAATAGTATAGAGCAGAATAAGAATTTGGTCAGAATCTTTGCTCTATGAAAGTAGGTGAGATACTCCATTCTCACTAAAAATATAAAAATCACTTTTGTTACTTCGTGGAAATAATGTAGCTCCATAATGATTTGAATGTTTTTTGTGAAATATCTTACTTTTTAATTACAGATTATTGAAAGTCAGGAAAGACAGTTTAGTGAGGACGACTTGGTAGATGAATCTGTGCGACTGTCCAGTTTGGTAAGTAATTTAGCTTTTATTCCCCCCACGCTACCCCCCATCCCCCATCCCCCATTAACTTGCTTGTGTAAACTTCGTCATTCATTTTGAAATATTCTATTTTTTCAAACCAAACTTTTGTTTTTGCATTTTTCTTCCATAATTATGTAGTAAATATTTTTATTGCATTTGTACAAGCATACATACATGTGTGTGCGTATATATATATATATATATATATATACACACACACAGTACTCTGTTTTTTATTGCCTAAGATTGCAGGGGCCATTAAGGATTTCAGGGTAGTTATCCAAATTAACTTACAAGTTTGGTAAATCTACCAAATAGCAATTTGAGTTCACCTTTTCAATCTTGATCGATTCTGAACAATATTTTAGGATAGAAAGAAATTTTTGTTTTCATTCAACATTTTAATTTTATTAAAAAAACATTTTCAAGAAATTGCCATTCAAAACCACAAAACATGACTAAATGTATGCCTTGTTATGTTGATTGCAATAAGATTCAGTGATTCTTGCATGATGTTCTTGTTTTTAACTCTTAAAATCATGCAATTAGAAGCAAAATGTTTGTCTGGTCAGATATTTATGACAAGTACTGTATATATGCCCTTTGTGTATAGTATTTTGTAGATTTGGCTGGATCAGAAAAGGCATCTGAAAATTCAGGTGAACGTTTCCGAGAGGGTTGTGCCATCAACAAAAGTTTGATGACCCTCGCCCAGGTGATCAGTAAACTCAGTGATGGAGTCAGGTAAGCCCCAAGGACCTTCAGCATTCCATTTATACTATTGATATCTAGAAAATTCATTAGATTGTAAATATTGCATATTTATTCTAAGATGATAATCTTTTTGACTTTTGGTACTGTTGTTCCATACACTACGCTGGCAATGATGATACATGAAGAATTTTTTAACAATTGATGAGTGGATTATTTGGTTTACATTCCCCCTAAATGTGGGCAACATGTTGATAAAAAGTTAGATTCATTTAATGAAGTCTTTTATGCCTGATGAGATAAACATAAATACTTTCCCTTAGTCTTTTCACTGTTACTCATAGGGGCATCTACATCCTCTTGACATTTTCAACAATGTCTTTGTACAGAGAATAGGCAAAAAAATAAAGTGTTCAGTGCATGTAAGTCTGGCAATGACTATAATTTGTTTTGTCTTTCATTGTTTGTAATGTAAATATGGTTTTACATTTCTAGAATTAAACTAAGATAACCAAGCTTTCACTGCTTTCAGAATGAGTTAAATGTCTTGGAATCCTACTACAGTGAAGTCCTGTACAGAATTTTCCACTTGTAATGTCTTTTCCACTTTTTAAAAACATTCCAGATTTTGGATCATTTTGGTTTTCCTAGTTACAGAAAAGGAGTACCTCAGTTTAATCTAACTTGAAATGAGTCACTCTAGGAGAATTTGGTAAATTAGTAGTTGATGTTAACAAGCATTATTATTGTTATTATTATGAGTTTTACGGTGTTAATTGTAGGGGGGGGAATTACTTTTGAAAAATAAATTCCTAAAATGTTACTTTTTTTTTTTTTTTTTTTTTTTTTAATTAGTGAATAGCATTGAGTCATTTTACAATAAGCAACGGGTGTGCATATTTGCACATAGATAAAAAAAATTAATTTTTTGTTCCATAGTCATTCTTTAAAAAAGATTTTAAAATATTTCTGCAAACCCCAATAGTCTTCACGCGACTCCTTGGGTGGGACTCAATCCCCTCTTTCAGAAGCCCTGATTTGATTAATCTAATTTTCTAAACATCTTAAACACGTAGCTGCTCTAAGAACAGAGGTATAAGAAAAACATTGCTTTATAATAACCAAAATTCAATACAGAAACTTGATTTTTATTTTCTTTTTCAGTAATCAGTACATAAACTACAGGGATTCCAAATTGACTCGACTTTTACAGAACGGCCTGGGAGGAAACTCTAAGACTGCCATTATTTGCACTATTAACCCAACAGCTGTAGATGAAACAAATTCCACCTTAAGAGTAAGTTCATTTTGTCCATGATTTGGGAAGATACCCTGATGTAGTCATTGTAAACATACTGTGAAGTAAGCACTCAGGTGACTTGGCCATATGTATGATTTGGACTAGTATGGATTTCTGTAATACATGGTTTTCTCTCCTTAGCAAAGAATGTGTTGGCCACTCCCCCATGTATAATTTGGAATTGTGTGGATCTTGAACCAATGATGTCGGAAAGTTGTTGTAGTACCTATACTTTTCCTCCAGTCAGTCATTTATTTCTTGTTGCCAATTGCCAAGATAATTGGAGGGTTCAGTAGCAGGGCTTTGGTTTGTGTGATTGAGATCAATCTCCTCCTTAGAAGGATCAATGAATGGGATCACCACTGGAGACTCTTCACATGATCCTCAGCTGATTATGGCATCTGATATTCTTGGACAGTCATCCATTTAGGCACTGACCTAGCTCAATGTTGGTTAACTTTGGTGATTGTACAATAACACTATTTGCCTGTGACATTTTTTCCTTGAGTATCAACAATTCTTGTCTGTTTATTCTTGACCATTTAGTTTTCAAGCTTCAACTTGTCAAATGCATTTTGGGAGGTGGCCTAACAGTAAATGGCCAAGACACTAATACCCTTGGGAAAGGCATGTATCCACTTCTCCTTTAGCTATGGGTAAAAGTCATCTAGTCCTGTAAGGAAGTTCATCTTGGGCATCTGGCTAGCACCCAAGCCCTGTTAAAACAAAAAACACATTTGCTAAAAACGGCGATTGGGTTTCCTCAGATCATCTGAGAAATGGAGATGAAAATCATTGCCTCGTGTCGTGTAATATGGGAGAGACTGAGCCTTTAATCTTTCTTGGATCAAGATGTGTATACACACTTTATTCTTCCTCCCACCACCATGTGTTGCCAGCTTTCATTCTGTCGTCTTTTCCGCTTATTTCACCTTTTTTCAACCTTTCTTTCTTTTTGTTGTCTTCAGTTTGCAAGTCGAGCAAAGATCATCAAAAACAAACCAACAATCAATGAATTGACCGACACATCTGACAAAGCCATATTGAAACGTTACCAAAAGGAAATTGCAGATTTGCAACAACAACTTGAAACCGTAAGATTTGGTCTATTTCTCTTGATTTACTCTGAAGATAAAAACCAACATAAACTTGTAATCAAAATGCATTATGTGACCATGCCCCGTCCCAGAGTTCTTTATGCCCCAGGCAAGCTGAACTCCAACACCCTTCAAAGTATAGTATTATCTTTTTTATTTATGGCTTACAGTGAGAAAAATGTATAGGAATGAAAAGTTTATTACAATAATCGCAAAGTATATAAATGTTAGATATTCCTGAAAAATCTGACTACAGTGAGAATTTTCTTATTTCGACTTTTTATTCTTGTCAATTTTTCCATTTGTATTTGGAAAGTCCTTCTGTCTTAGATACATGATAGGCGCCCTGGGTGACTGCCTCCATTACTGGTACCTTGAGCCAGCTCTGAATATTTGAAAACAATTTTAGATATTTGTCATTGTTCAAATTTTTGTTACTTTTTACATCAAAAAGATGAGAAAATTATCTCAAATCCATACAGACAGATTTTCACATTTGTGGAAAACAATTTCCAAAAACTCTCATAGGTGACCAAGAATAACAATATTAGAACAAAATATTTTTCCCAACATTTTTTGCTCAGATACTAAATGGAGCATTTTCAGTCCAATTTTGTCTTAAATTAATATTTTAAGCCAATAAAACCGATAGGTACCTCAAGTGGTGCTAATGTGCAGAATACCAGTTGGTGTGTGAAGAAATTTCTATGATGAATTGTTCAACTAGTGTTTTATTTACACACCAATATACCTTTTACAACAGCATAAGTGATTTAAAGGGAGACAACTTTACCCTTTCAGTCTGCAAAATACCATCTCTATTAATTGATATGAATCTCTCGGATATTTAATGTAAATGTTAGAATCCGTCAGCCAAAACCAATACCCCTTTGTTCCAAGGATCAATCAATAAACTTAACAGTGTGTAGAGCCTTGGGACACTCCCATGGTATTTTAGCATGCAACTAACTTGTAGCTTGTGTACAGCAAAATATTTTGTTGGCCTATGGTTTTGAGAAATAGTGGCGATCTGGTACTTGTTTAAACTTTAGTTATTTTGTTAATAAACTTTTCAATGAATTACTTTTATATTGGTCTTTATGGATATGTACTGCTTAGATGTTCATTTTTATTTTGTCCCGCTGATTTCTAAACTTGGTTTTGATATTTTCAGTTCAAGAAACAGACACCTCAAAAGACTTTGAATCCGCATTACAATAACAACATACACGAACAGGAGAAATTGGAACTGGAAAAGAAATACCAATCTGTAATTAGCAAATTGAAAAGCATGATTTGTGTGTCAACCACAAGCCCTGTCAAGGTAGGCCTTTCCAGGAAAAAAAATCATTATCTCTATCAATTAAATTGGTCCATGCTTATACATTCATACATTAGTCGGTTTGTTTACACAATATCTCCAAAAGTTCTCAATGATGTTTCGTAGAAGGGTAGGCCTTGGACCAAGGAATAATGGTTCAAATTTGGGGCAGGTCCAGTATCTTTTCTTTTTGCCTTAATTAACATTGCAAGATAAGACGATTTTCATTTTTTCAGATGTTATAACACAGTAATGACATTATCATGAATATAAACTGCATTATAGTTATTTTTCAGACTATTGATGATATGCCTGATGAATACTTCCTACAAACTTTGGTCACAGCATAGTCTTGGATCCATAACCTAATTGTTTAGTTTTTAGTAACTATGGTGTTGGCAGTGGTAGGCACTCTCTGAGTACCTTCTAGTTCTTTTGTAATTTTACAGATGCTACCAAAAGTCTAAAAAGATTATTGGACTGTGGAATGTTGCTAAATGGATTTGAGCACCAACAAAGTAGGGCTTTCTAGAAAAAAAATTTGCAGCTCTAGCAAATGCATTTAGACTAAGAAAATGTGTCTTAAAAGACACTTGGGATCCTCCTTTATTCATGCCTGAAGTTTGTTAGATGGGTGTAATAATCATTGTGCATGATATGATCAGACTATTTTCTTTGTCTACATTGATTTGTTTACGACTTTTCGGCCATTTCTCCTCGGCCTTTGTTGGGTGCTCTTGGTTCTACAATATGGAATCACTTCTCTGGGTGCATGCTTGATTAGACTAGACACATCACATACTTTTTCTTTTTTTTTTGTATCTGTGTATCGGTTTGTGTTTTTGGTGTCAAATTCCTAGTTTGTTTTCATCGGACTGGATGATCTTCTGCTTTTGGGGAGGGGGGGGTCCAAGATGTTCTTTTTGTTGAGATGTTCCTGCATTAATATCAATAGCATCTGGGAACCTCTCACCAAAAAAGACGTCTCAGAAAAAAAAAAACAGATTGGGAAAGCAACGAAATTTGACCCTGACATACAGGAGATGCAAACAACAGATGCGATATGACCAGTCCAATCAAAAGTGTGCTCTGAGAAGTGATTCTACAGTCTAGAACCAGGAACACTCCATGAAGGCCAAAGCAGGAACTGATTAACACATAGACGAGGAAAATAGTCCGACCATATCATACACTATGTTCATCCCTTGTTTTGTTTTTTTGGTTTTCCTTTCTAAGCAACAAAAATAAAGGACCAATTATGGAATCGTTAGTGAATTATAAAGCATAATTGTTTCCATATTTGCATCAAATCTGCATAATGTTTTTTATTGTTTTGTTTTTAATTTTTTATTATTTTTGCTTTTGATTTCAGAAAAAAATTGTTCGTCGTGAAACTTGGTGTCCTGGTGTGTTGAAGAGAAAGCTTGAACAAGCTGGTCATTTGCCAGCACTCACAGGTTTCTATCTTTTAATTCTCTTGGTTATTGCATTCATACTGGCAACTGCAAAGATGATCATATTTAATCTATCAGAACATTTGGGATAAATCTTTGGGAAAAAAATTCATAAGCACTGTTTAACAAATCCTCGCAAACTAAAAAAACAATATTAAAACCTACTAATATGAGAGTTGTTTGAACATTGCCTGTAAATAGCTAAAAACGTTTTTTACATGATCAATATCAGAGGCATATTTAGGGATAAAGATTATTATTGGAAAATAATTTTTGTATTTTTATCTCCTGAAAAATAAATCTGTTCCATCATATATGAACTTAGTGGTATCAGGACAGGATGCATTAGCTCAACCCTGAAATATTAGTTTTTGATGTAATTAATATTTGTTTTATATGATTTGGTATTGGGGAGTCTGGTTGGATGCTTAATCTATTTTGTATACTTTCTGTCTCTATCTATTTTATCCCAGAGGAAGATGGTAAAAATAATGTTATACATTGTACTGAGAGAGAGAGAGAGAGAGAGAAAGCAGAGCTGCTGGATAAGGCGGCAAACAGGAGTCTCTTGCTTAGTTTAATTTCATCCAGTAAGCCAAACACAGACGAGCAAGACACAGTCCATCACCAAGACAACAGGTGGACTATCAGTCACTGAATGGACACCACGAGACAAAGCCAGAACCCAAAACTGGCCAGAGATAAGGTGCAATGACAAGCTAATGTGCTGCAAGTGTGAACCTGGTCACATACTGTCGAGAATAGAAATCTATGGCATAGCAATGTCAGTTGATGATGATATCTTGTATTATGGCTCAGGTTGCCAGATTTGGCTAGAAGGGCAGGTAATACATGCTTCATATCAGAGACTTACCCAACATGGGCATTGGAATAGTGTCAATTCTGTAAATCCAGTGAGTCTGGAGGTGGAGGTTCAATGCAAGTCTCTTGAGGCGGTTTCAGGTTTTATGGCCAATTGTTCATTTGAACCCTTCAATTTTATCAATCAGAAACTTTTGACATGTTTATTCTAATTTTTGTTCTTATTTTTCCTCCTGCAGCGATTGGCACCCCTTCACGCATCCTCGGGAATATCCTTGAAGAAACACCAAGTCCTGAAAAGATTGAAAAAATTGTCCCGTTGAAGACCCCAAAAACTCCAGTGTTCTATGCTAATTCTGCATGCCAAACTGACAAAATGGTAAGTTTTAGGTAAAGTCTTAAATCTAAAATACAGATATATTAGATGCACATTTTAACATTTAAAAATTTTTCTAAAAAACTATAAGATACACTATTATAGATTATATTATTATAAAACTAATGAAATTCAAAGGGGAGACTATGGTGCTTGTATGAGTTGAGTGATTGGCAGTTTCCTCAAATATCTTTGTAAATCTGGGATCTTACATGCCAGTATATAAACAGTATCTATACTTATTCAAAGGATTAAAGATCCAAATCTTCTGGTCTTTTCTAAATTCTTTCATTTTTTTTTTTTTTCTTCTTATCTCACTTTTTATCTAACAGGCAGGTAAGAATATCTCTCTTTACAGATTTGCATCGGGGACAAAAAGGGTATCTATACAATGGATTCTAGGGAATAGGACGGAATTGGTTCAATGATTTTGGACTCAATATACTGGCTAGTCCAATGACCCAAACAAGGCAATAGTTATCAATGAAAAGATATTTAAAAAAAACAACTCTTGCTTGAAGCAGTGAGAAACTTAGGAGGTAACTTAGTCAACCAAAACATAACAGTATATGTATGAAAGTTCAGTTAGTTCACATTCAACTTGGGTCACAAGATGAAAATACTTGAAAGTTGTTTCGAGAAGCAAAAAATATTTTTTGATAACTCCATTAGCTCTGCTGCTTGGTCCAAGTAAACAATGCGTTGGTCATAATATACAAACCAAACTAACAATAATTGCATACGTTTGAATTAATTCTTACAAAGTTGGTCCTATTGTATGGCTGGTCCTAAAAACTGGTTTCATAGTAACTTTAGTTGGGAAATGAATTGCGTAATGAATGTTGGAGATGTAGGGTTATTGTCTCCTTCATTGTTTGATATTGGCAACGGCATCACTGAAGATGAGGAAAGAGAAAGGAAGATGTATGAAGAGAATGTGCGCCAAATATGTACTTAGACACAGAGATGAAACAAAGTAAAAAGAAACATTCAAGTATTTGGATGGACAAATAAGACATACATATATATAAGAATAACAAATCTGATAGATCGCATAAAGAGAAGAGACAGAGAAAGGTGGAAGCTTTGTTGTCGTTGATAGTACTGGCATCGGAGTTGTCTGAACTGTTTGTGAATCCGTATGGTTTGGATCGTACCAAGGTATATGTGGAAATCGGGTTCAGTATGCGAGCCGGACTACCAAGTATGCATGAACTTGGGGGCTATTCTCTGACGCTGATAGACACTCGATGGGCAGACCATGAAAGACAGAGAACACAGAGTTTTATCCATGCATGTTTCCGAAGTAAAGAAAATTAGAAAAGATTGTGACTATCGGATAGTAAAAAGCCTTGCCATTTCATTCACAAGAGTGAGAGGTGTATACGTGTTTGGAGCGCATGGTTAAGATCATATTGGCTGGGAGGTTGGCAAAATAATAGCAATTTTGAGGAGAAGAGAAGGAGTAGCCGGCAACAAGCGTAACCAGCGAGGGGTGCCTGCGCCAATGAGCATTGGACCGTGTGCACCCAGGGCTTTTATAGGGGTCATCGCTGGAAGTGACATTTTTTAAATCTAACTAAAAGAAGGGTTTCGTATTTAATTCCCAACTAAAAGTATAAGGGGTGCTACACTGAAATCCACTGTATATTCATGTTGCTGAGGTGATCTCTGATGAAAGATACTGCAAAGTATTTGTAGACATGACTCTGCATATTCATGCAATACACAACTCGAACAGCAGATGAATTATTTGGATGAAAAAATACTGTAATACCTTGAATAGTGTGGCTTTTGATGTAATAAGGTCAAGGTATTGCTGTAAAAACAGTTGTAAGTTAGTATAAGCTGGAAAAAAACACATTGAATTATAATATCTGGACGAGTGCAAACAGATTTGGGAACAAAGTAACCTCACTATGTATTACTGTAAGTTGTTAGTTGAAAGGAAATATCTCCTGGTATGTGTTGAATTCTTTTATTTTTTTTTTTTTAGGGAGATAGTGATAAGGTCACCCTGCTGAAACTAGAGACAGAAATGCTGCGGAATCAAATGATAATGATGTCAGCAGAGTTGAATGATCTAAAAGCAAGGTGAGTTGGGAAATGAAGGCTCATACTTATCAATCTCTCTCATGATAAACTGATTCACTCAAGATTTATTAGACTCATAATTTTTTGTTGGCTGTACCCTCCGACCTTCTCCAGTCGTATACTTTGGTCTAATAGAAGAGGCAGACAAGCGATGTTGCAACGATGATTTAACTAGGAAGAATTAAATGATACCAGGTATCTTTTGGACAGTGGAATGAGAACAATCTATTCCTGTTGATTTTAATGAGGGATTCAGTTCAAAATTCTCATGAGGCTACCAACTACAACAGATGATGGTCACAAAAGGTGTGACTATAACTGTCGAGTTAAGGGTCAATCAGTGTTTAATGATAATAATTGCCCATCTCAGAAATTCAGACTAAAATTGTATTTTTCATAACATCCCTTCAGCTAATCTGCAAAAAAAAAAAATGGAAATTTATTCAAACTAATATCTCTATCTTTGTTGCTTATTAACTTTTCAGTATAATGCTAATTTCAGTTGTCATCTTCTTAGTTATTGGGATTTTCAATAGAATCTTAATTTATTCAGGTTTCAGCACATTTGATGTAACTTGGCCGATTAACAGATTTTGAACTTAGCAGCCCTTTTTCAAAAATATCATATTTCATTTTTCTGTATTAGTCATTGATATAATGCTGTGAATTACAATTCATTTTCCTTTAATAAGAATCAATATTTTTCAATTATACCTAAAATGAATCTTCTTTATGAGAAAATGGGTCACTGCCAGAAAAAGTCAAGAAGTAGTGGAGTACATTGTCAAAAAATTGAGTAAATATTACATATATATTTTATTACAATTCAATGAATTTTGTATTGTACAGTAGTGTATATTTTATCAAAGCCTTTTATACATTGAAGAAAAAAATTGGCTTCCAGGCTATATTTGAATTTAACAGACTTTCAGCATTACCAACTATTAGCGCCTTATATTGTAAGGGTTTATTGAACTGGAATCAAAACTGACAATGTATCATGGCTAATTCTATAGATACAAAACTAATTTGTCTTTATCAGACCTGCTAAGCAACGCCGAATATCATTTGAAAGTCATGATGAAACAAAAGAATTCTTGGAATTAGAATTGGAACTTGCCCAAGAAGGGAAAAATCATGCCATTGAGGTAAGTATCAAATCTTTGAATATAGAAACTTCTTTCATATCTTCTCTCTTTCTCCCTCTCTAAATATTTTATGTAATTAGAAATAGGCCACACCAATGGAGTTAGAGGGCTGAAAATTTAAACTCCTCATTATTTCTAGAAACTTTTTTCAAATTTCCCCCTTAGTATGTTTTTTTTTGGGGGGGGGTCTATTTGCAATGTAAGTTTATGCTACATTGAGTTTATATCCAGCAGCATCCACACTTGAATTTTGAAAATTCAGACTTTTTAGTGCCTGTGGCCCAACAGAAGGCATGAGAAGTAATTTACTCATTGTACACCCCCTCCCTCACTCAGCCCCAACACAGCCATCTGCTAAAGACATAAGCAGCATGGTTTATACTGAGAGACTAATCAGACATGTTATGGGGAGGGGTCTTTTTTTCCCTCTTATTTCTCTTTTTCCCTCTTATTTCTCTTTTTCCCCACTTATTTCTCTTTTTCCCCACTTATTTCTCTTTTTCCCCACTTATTTCTCTTTTTCCCCACTTATTTCTCTTTTTCCCCTCTTATTTCTCTTTTTCCCCTCTTATTTCTCTTTTTCCCCTCTTATTTCTCTTTTTCCCCTCTTATTTCTCTTTTTTCCTTTCTTTTCTTTCTCTCATCTAATCTTCTTTCTTTCCTGCTATATTTTCCCTCTGGGTTTCACTAATAATCATCATTGTGTGTATGTATATATATATATATATATATATATATATATATATATATATATATATATAGAGCCACATGTTTCCGATAACTCCTGGAAAATTCATCAGATATGAAAACCTGCTCAGCTTGTTCTTCTGTCATGACCTCATCATGCGGGTCATCTTATTGTAAATCCTCTCTTTCTGACGTTTGATCAGCTGTTTTTGCCACTAGATATTGTTCCATCCACGCCATTGCTGATTCCATATTTCTTAAATCTCTGCTGAACCATAATTATAACTCATTTGTCTTCCACAAAGTTTTGATTTTTCTTCATGATTGACTTGACTAAGTCAACATGTTAATTTTAGGCTACTTTTAGATTAAAACAAGAATGGAATTCTAATGTATCCACATACCACTGAAAGGAAAGTATGGGTGGCTGGGGCTTGAAGAGAAACTATATAAATTATATATAAAAAAACAATTTTAATGTATAATCTTATGCTTATGAATGCTAATGATGTAATTTTATATCTATCATGTAAATTGATTAAAAACGTAATGAATTATTATTCATTGATGGCATCAGTCAACTGTGGACCAATAAACCTTCTGATAGAGATGTGTGTGAACACATCAAAAAACTTCAACTTATATTGAAAAATCTATTGTGAATCATTTCTGTATCTTGAATATCTGGGTATTGTGCACTCTGCTTGTAAAAATGAAAGTACATGCATCTTTTAGTGTGTGTGTGTGTATTAAAAAAATTGTTTATCTACCCAATTTTTACCCCTCTGTCTCAACATTTAAATGAAACTCTTTCTTGCCACTTTCCAGGAAGAGAAAAAATTGGAACAGGAACGGCGCAGATTCAAGGAAGAGCGGATCATACATGACGAGGCAGTGCGGGCTTTCCAGGCTGAAAAAAAGCAACTAATGCAGCGTGTAGAAGCAACCGAAGGCGAGAACTCTTGCCTGCTCACAAACCTTGAAAACAGCCAGGAACGTGTCAAAAAACTTGAGAATGAACTCACCCACTTGCAGAACATGTTTGCTACAACGACTGGGGGCAATAATCGTCGATCGATGGATCGTCCCTTGTTGAACATGAGCAATATCACTGACCGTTCGAAGCGGCCGTCACGTGGAGACAGTGATGCCCTGAAACAGGAGGTATTAAGTCTCCAATCTGAAGTGCAAATGCAGGAGACAGAGATCCAGAAGTTGACCCGGGATCTCGACAAATGCAAGGAGCAGCTAAAAAATAAGTGCGATGAAATCCGTTTCCTTTCACTTGAAACCAATGAGCGGAAAGAAAAGTTGGAGGTTCTCGAGCTGAAGAATGAAAAGCTGACCCAGACTTTGGACGACAAGACCCCTGTCTTGGAACTTCCAGAGGTAATTGAGCTGAAGACTCGCCTCTCGGAGGTGTCACAAGAAAAAGATTCCTTACAGCAAAAGTTGAAAACAAAATCTGAAGAGCTCACTTACCTCTCAAGACAATCTGCCGTATATTTGGAACAGATTGAATCCAAGAATGTACGCTCCTCTGTGGAAAATGGAAAAGTATCTGAAGATGTTGAGGCCCTCAAGACTGAACTTGGGAAAGCATCAGAAGAGGTCGAGGCCCTCAAGACAGAGCTTTCTACTATTAAGGCTGAGAAGAATGAAGCGCTGCGTGACTTTAACATCAATAAATTGTACTGCACCAACCTTAAAGACCAACTCAAGGTGAAGACAGACGAATGCTTATTGCTCCAAAAGAATTTAGATGCTACTCATGAGGAAGTGGTTGCCATGAGAAATACCCTGGTTGAATTCAAAGATCAACTTCTGGCCAAGGAAGAGCTTATCCTGGAGCTTTCACAGATTAGGCTACCTGATGTCAGTGCCCAGCAGTCTCTACTCTTGAGCCCTGATCAAGAAACAATTGACACTCAGCAGGATCAGCTCGATACTAAAGCAAAAAGTTGTGAAAATTTGACTGAACGACTTGAAGATCTTGACAAAAAGAATGTTTCTAAATCTGAAGATAAGGTAAATGTTGGTGTAGAAGATCAAATTAGTACTTTGAACCAGGATCAAGAGACATTTGAATCTTTACAGGATCAGCTCAATGCTAAATCTAAGGAATGTGAAAATTTGACTGAACAGCTGCAAGATCTTGAGAGAAAAGCTGCTTCTAAATCTCAAGATGATGTAGATATTAGTGCTGAAGATCAAAATGAAAAACAAGATCTGTTGGAACAGTTGTCTAATGCACAGCAGGAAAAAGTTGTATTGGAAGAAAAATACAATCATTTGATGGAAGAACGAGATGGTATAGAACTGCTTGTTGCCCAGCAAGCTGAAGAGCTTTTGGCTGCCAAGCAATCGTTAGCTGAGAGAGAAAAACACTTGGAAGAAGTTGAGTCAGAGATGAAAGCTCAGCTGAATGCTCTTAAAGAAACATGCAAAGTCAAAGAGGAGGAATATGCCTCTTTGGTTGAACAACTGGCTCAAACCCGACAGGAATATGATGAGTTGGCTAGTACCACAAACAGTAATGAAGAGAAACAGGCTGCCCTGAAGGCTGAGGCTGAAACACAATCAGCAGAGCTTGCTAAACTACAACAACAATTGTCCGTTGCTGAGAGAGACCATGAAGAGAAGGTGAAAGAATGTTTGGAATTGAATGAACAGGTTTCCAATCTCACTGAGAAATTGTCACAAAACTCAGAGAGGCAGCATCAGCTTGAGAAAGAACTGGAAGCTCAGTCCCAGAAATCTACTGAATTGACCGAAAGTCCAAGACTTGCTCAAGAATCGGAGCAAAACAAGAACGTAGATAGAGCAGTCGATGGTGGAGATTCAGAGGATGAAATCATCTTCCAGACCCCTGCAAGTGTAGCAGACATCACTTTGTTGGACTCGCTCCGAGAAGAGCTTGATGCTACAAGAGAGGAATGTCATCGTTTGAAAGAAGGAACCAATGCACAAGAGTCTGAAGTACTGAAGCAAGAACTGAAGACTCTGAAGATGGAGAATGAAAACCTAATATCAGCTTGCACTTCCATAAGAGAGCAGATGACAGTACTTAAAGAGGACAAAAAACACAAGGATGAGTTAATGGATTCACTGAGGAAAGAATTTGAGGACACGTCTCGGGATCATAAGATCCTTATTGATGAAATGAAGACCCTTAAAATGGAAAACGAGAACAAGATGTTGGCTTGCACTAGCTTATCAGAAAAGGTCTCGACCCTGAAGCAAGAAAAGGCCACATCAGAGGAAATGTTGGGATCATTAAGAGCGGAATTCAATGCAAAAGAAGAAGAACTTGAAGGCTTGATAAAAGAACTGGAGGATTTCAAGAGAAATGGTAATTCCAAGTGCAATGAGTGCGAAAAGTTGGCAGAACAGCTTTGTATTCTAAAAGACCAAACTGCACAAGAAGTTTCCGCTCTAGAAAACAAGATGAGTTTGATGCGTTCTGAACAAGAGAGTGAATCCCTCAAGCAAGGTCCTGCTGCTTCAGCAGATGAAAGCAGGTCAATAGAAACCCCAGCTGGAATAGACTCTGTAATGAATGACAAAGATTCAGCACACGAGTCACTTGATAAGAACCAAGCATTTGATTTGTTAAAGGAAGAACTCAAGGCCAAGTCAGAAGAATGCAGCAACCTGTCTGCTCAGTTGCAGGAGATGACAGAAAGGAATACGTCACAGATCTCAGCCACAGCTACCCAAGACAATAACGAAGAATTGTCCCTTTGCAAACACCAACTGGAAGACAAGATTGAGGAGTGTCAGCGGCTAAAGGAAGAACTTGAAAACATCCGTGATGACTATCATGTACTGAAAATGTCTCTCGAAGATCTTCAAGATTCAAGTCAACTTGCTGATCCTTCGCTGCAAAATCAGCTGTCAGAGTGCCAAGCTGAACTGAAATCCAAAACCCAAGAATGTTTGTCTTTGGAGGAAAAACTTTCTGAGATGGAAAAAGCCATTTGCTGCAAGACTGAAGAATGTAGCACTTTGCTTGAGAGGATGTCAACCCTTGAAGAAACTCTCTGTTCAAAGACTGAAGATCGCAACACTTCAAATGAGAAAATATCTTCTCTGGAAGAAGTACTTAGCTCACTACAAAATCAGCTATCAGAATGCCAAGCTAAGCTGGAATCCAAGACTCAAGAATGTTCATCTTTAGATGAAAAGATTTCAGAAATGGAAAAGGCTATTAGCAGCAAGTCTGAAGAATGCAGTACTTTACAGGAGAAGATATCTGCCCTAGAAGAATTACTCGGTTCAAAGACAGAAGAATGTCACTCTTTGACTGAAAAAGTTCTCAATTCAGCACAAACAGTCAAAACAGAAGTTGACTCTTCCGGACAGACTGTGCTGGATTCCAATGATGACAAATCAACGGATGTTCATCAAGAGCTTGAGCAACTGCGTGAGCAGTCCAACCTGAAAACCTTGGAGTGTGAGAACCTTTCCAAACAAGTGATTGAGCTGAAGAAAAACTTTGAACACATCGAGGGTTCTCTTGCAGAGGAGATGCTGAAGAAAGTCTCATTGCTGAAGGAGCTCCAAACGGCAAAATCCGATATGGCAATGTTACAAGAAGAACTGGATCAACAGAGCCAAAGTAGTCGGAACTTCTTCCTTGCCCCACCTGTTCCGACTAATGATGATGACAAACAGGCACTAGCAGCAGAGTTAGAAGCCGAAACTCAAAAATGTTCAATGTTGTCTGAAGAAATGGACAACCTAAAAAAGAAATTAGAAGACCTGAAAACCGAAAAAGAAAAGGAAGCCCAAACGATGCGACGATCACTCGAAGAACTTCAAGCCAAATCGTTGGATTATGATGTTCTTGTTGAGGAGATCAATCGATCTAGTTCTGAGCATGAAAAGAGGGATCTGCGTGAGGAAATTGAAGAAAAGGCAAATGAATTGAAAGAAATAAAAGAGGAGAATGCTCGTTTAGTCAGTTCTGTTGAACAGGAACAACAAAATCTGGAAGTAGTCAGAGGCGAGTTGGTAGAAAGTCAGTCCGAGTTGGAAAGTATGCGCCAGGAGTGCAGTGCTTTGAAAGAGGATCTGACAGAAATGAACAGCAAAACAAATAGCCTCCAAGAGTCCCTTCGTTGTGCCCAAGAGCAGGAACAGCAGGCAGCCAAAAAGTTTAGTGACAAATCCTTGGAATGTGAGCTGCTCACTAATGACTTATCAAATGTTCAAAAAGAGTGTGAGAGTCTGAAGATGTCACTGTTGAGCCTGGATGAAGAAAACAATCAGTTGTCTAGTATCCAGAAAGATTTGCATGCAACCCAGAGCAATTTGGATGCCAAGATCGATGAGTGCTCCGTTTTGAGTCAGCGTATCGAGGCTCTCAGTGCCGAAATCGAAAGTTTGAAAGTTTCCCTGCTTAATTTGAATGATGAGAACCAGGAACTGCTTGCTTCCAAAGAGAAAATGGTCTCCCTACAAGCTGAACTGGATGCCAAGTCCCAAGATTATGCTGGACTTTTGGAAGAGGTTTCGGATCTTAGGGAACAGAAACAAGCCTCCCAAGATTTGGTTGCCACAAAGGAGACAGAGATTTTAGCTGTTCAGAATGAGCTGGAATCTAAACTGTCTGACGTAGCTGAGTTGAAAGAACAGTATGCACATCTGACCAAGAAGATCAGCGAGACAGAGATGGAAAATGTCAGTCTGCGTGAATCGATGATCAAACTTGACGAGCAAAATGACAAGCTGAGCACCTTGAATGATTGCTTGGTCATCAAAGAGAAAGAGCTTGTATCCAAGTCTGAGGAATGTGCCGTTCTGTCTGCTGAACTCGAAGTTGCCAAGGCCTCTAGATCTGCAACTCTGGCAGAAGTTGAGAGCAAATTAGAATCAAAGACACAGGAGTGTCTGAACCTGACCAAAGAGATGTCTGCTCTCAAAGAACACGCAACCAGTGTCAAAGAGAGGTTCAGCCAGGAATTGGAGAGCAAATGCAAAGAATATGCATTGCTGACCAGCGAGCTGACGAGTGAGAAGCAGAACAAGATCAAAATGCTCGAAGAGATGCAGCTGGAGTTATCGGTCAAGACAGAAGAGTGCACTTCACTATCTAAACAAGTCATTGATTTACAGAAGGAACGTGAAGACGCTGTGACCGACTTTGAGAAAAAGCTTGCAGAAAAATCTGAACAGTGTGACTCACTTTCTGCTCAATTGGCGGACCTCTTGCAGAAGCATTCGGAATTTGAACAATTGTTAGATAGCAAGAAGTCGTCTGGCTTGGAAGAGCAATTGAATTCCCTTGTTGAAGAATGTGGTACTTTGAAAGAAAAGCTCCAGGCTGAAGAAGAAAAGGTAAGTTGTTTTTTTTTTAATATATATTAACCACAGCTAACCACAACAGACCAATTTAATCACTGTTGCTAGGTTTAGGATATTCATGTGTTCTGACATTTATATGTATCTATCCTTACTTCACCCAGCCTTTACCGTTCATAGTTGAAAATTGTAATTTTGCACACAAACTCCTCTCAATGGGTTTTTTTGAAAATTCACCCCCAAGTTTTTGGTTGGGAGGGGCGTCAATATGCAATGTAAGTCTTTGCTAAATTGGTCACTAGTTGGTGCCTGCATGTTTGGGTTTTTTTTGTTTTTTTTTAAATTCAACGTTTTTCAATGATCATGGACCAACAAAAGGCGAGAGTAATTTATTCATTGATCACTCGTTATTCTAACTTTTTAATTGATCACTCCCAACACAGCATCTATGAGTAGTAGTGATTCATAATTCATTTGGAATGCTAGATTTATTTGTTTCTTTACTTGGTGGACCCATGGAAATTCCACAGGTGTTGACAACTAAGATATCATTACTTCATATTGCATACATGTTTCTGCAATTAAATGAAGTATATAATTTTGTTGAAATAATTTATCGCCTATGGAATATATCTATATTGAATATGATAACATGCAAAACAAATGAAATCAATATCTCTGTTGTTTTTATTATTATCAATTACTTTTATCTGACTATATTCTTACGGTCTACTGCTACTATACTCTATTTTCAGGCTTAGCTATTCTTCATTTTAGGAAACTTTCTCAAAAATTATTTGGAATACCATTTTCCTGTCGCTCCAGGTTATCATAATATAGAGAATCTCTCTTGGTCTGTTTGTTTAAAGCAAACTGAAATAGAGAAAGGGGGTACTGCAAACACACAGACTCAAAATGGGTTGCTGCTGGTAAAGCAAGGCTCCTTCTGCCTGTGTATTTGCTGGAAGTAGGCAAGCAACTGCTGCTGATTTCCGTTTTGTTTATTACCCAATTCTGATGGTTTTGAAATCATTAAAAAAAATCAGGAAATATGAAGTTTTGAAAATCAATAGGAAAAATGAATTTTGTTTGAGGTGTGCGTTTTGTTTGCAAAAAGTACATTCACAGTAGTCACACCAATTTCACTGATTTTCGTCATCAAAAGATTCTTTCATGGACTATTGAGAGAAAAAGCAATGGTATGTTCATTGAAAATAAAAGAACCTGTAAAGGAAGCCATTTCAGCTTACAAGAATATTTTTAAAGAGATGAAAAGGCAAAAAAAAGCAAACAAATCCCAATATATTTTCCAAAGTATAATGGTGACACCCATGATTCATGCCTTCCTCACCATTTCCAACCCTATGCCCAAAGGCCTACCAGCATTATGTACTTTGTTTCATTAGGGTGTTGTTGAAAATGTTATTAAAAGTATAAAAATCTCTTTTTCAATTGTTTTCTTGTTTTTGCTGGAAAGGAGAAAGACCAAAGTTTTGTCTGAAAAAAATGAAGCAAATCAGATTTTCATAAATGACAATGTAGAATTTGGCCATTTTTAAGTAAATTTTTATCCCTCAAGAAAGGTGAACATAATTTGGATAAACAAATTTTTCAAAATAGATTTTCAAATACCTATCTTATAATTGTTGGATTTCAATGAAATATTCAGTACTTATTTTTTTTAAAGATGCTTTTCCTTAAAGAAGTTTACATTCCAAAGTCAAGTTTTCTTTTATGTGATAGATTCATATTAAAGATAAATCCATACAGAAATACATTCAGTTCACTTTTTTTGAAAAAAGTTTTAGGGTTCTGTACAAATTTTCTACTCTGAGAATCTTCTGAAAAATGGAAAATAAAGTAACCTTCCATCCACTAAAAAAGATATTTTCATTGTTTTTTTTTGCACTAAAAGTCTGGATGTTTATTGACAACTTGGTGGTGGTGTAAGAATAATTATTCATTAAGGAAAAAACATCATTGGAATATTACTTCATTTGTTATTTTTTCTCAAATCTTAAAATGTGTAAAACAATTTTTCTAGAACAAAATGGGTGTCTCTTGCAAATAAATGTAAACATTGACTTACAACCAAATGATACTTAGTTGGGTTTTTTTTTATGAAAATCTGTTTTCTTTTTTTTTTCATGGACAAAAATGTGGTCTGTTTTTCTTTCAGCAAAAACAAGAAAAAACTAGGGGAAATTTTTTTTCTTTTGATCGTCAATTACTTTCTTAAAATAGGGTGCCAAAGAATTTTTCAGGCTAACCTCATAACTCTGAAAAGTCGATGTTTATGTAAGAGTTAAAGAGAAACATAATTTTTTGTACTTATACAATTTATTTTATTTGTTTATTCTGGCTTTTTTGAAGGGGGGGGTCAAAAATATTTGCGGAATTTCAATTTGCAAGAGATCCCAAACCCCTAAGAAATTCTAGGGATTACTGTATACTGAAATACATATTTGTATAATTCATGCATACATAAATAATCCCATCATTTTAGACAGGTACAATACTAGTTGTGTAATGATGAAATTAATATATTTATTCTCTAATCCTTTTTTTTTTTTTTTTTTTTTTTTTTAAGGTGAAAAGTCTTGAAGCAGAGTTGGACGCAAAGAATAAGTCTTTAGAATACAAGGAAGGTGTTTGCAAGGTGAGTAGCTACGAATCTTGGACCTGGGAAATCCAAAGAAGAAAAAAATAAATATTTGTGGTTAACAGTTGAGGTAGATTTAATACAGTTATCGAAAAATGTTATGTTCAAGTATTTTGCGAGAGATTGTGTATTATTGAGATATATCTATGGCTCTGTCTAGTTAGACAAAGGACGTTACTCAATTTGATGATGAACAATATCTCGACTGTGGCTAAATAGTGGTAGTATTTACTACAGCCATAAATGCTGATGATTGGTGGAAGAGATGTGATCAATGCTTTGTATCTCACTCTCTTGTCTATCCAGTGTGAAGTTCTCTTGTTCTTTTTTAAAAAATCCGACCTCCCCCCCCCCCCATTTAAGTTTATACTAAATTGACACCTTATTTTATGTCTGCTTGTTTTTTTATTGAAAATTCAGAATTTTTAGTTGTTAATTTATTCCTGGATCACCCTTTCTTCTGATTTTTTAATTGATCACCCACCAACAGATCATGTTGTCAAAAGATGTTGGTCATGTGATATTTTCTGTCGAGTGTCTGGCCAGACCTAGGATTTTGGGGGTTTGGGGTTGTATTATTGATCTATCTCAGTACTTTCTTTGAAAATTACTTCCCTTCATACTATGGACCATTCCCAATTAATTTTGATTGTTGTTTTGTCTTTCCTGTCTCTTTTTCAGTTCCTCTATGAAAGTAATACAAGCATCAAGAGTGAAATGGATCAACTGAAAGACCAAATCAACAATTCAAGTCTGCAGAAAACAGGTAAGACCATTGGTGAATTGTAAGGAAGATTGAAAGGAAAAAAAAAATATGTGGGTAATTGTTTGGTTGAGGTTCGCATTAAAAAGGGAAGTAACTCTAGTTGACACAATTATTTAAGCTGCTACTGCTAACTTATTATGGAGCAAATGAAAGCAGAAATCTTGATTTTTATCAAATTTAACTACAAAGAATATAATTTGAGGTTACGTTCGTGGTTGCAATTAAAACAAAACAGATTAATTTCTTTTTCATATTTCCAACTAACATGAAGATACAGTTGAAATGAATATCATGAGATGTTTAAATGATTTTTTTTTGTCATTTCTAATGCTATTTTTCCACATAAACTCACGCAAATAAAGTAAACAGTCTCCTATTTGTTCCTGATTGCCTGCATAATTTATGCTTTATGCAATCAAGATTCTGCTTTCATTTGTTCCATAATAAGTTAGCAGCAGCAGCTAAAATAATTGTCTACTGAAATTTCCTCTTTTTTGGCAAACCTATTCCAAACAATTACCAAATATGTGACCCTGTTTGGGCCGGAAATAGAAAATGAGCAAATTTTCTAAAATAACATAAACCAAAAAAAAAAAAAAGATACTTGACTCAAAACTGATTTATTCAAAACTGTTGTCTTCATCTTGGTTGTTTTATTCATAACCTTGACTACCATTAGTTCACTAGATGTACTAAACCAACATTTTTATCCACTAATCTCTGGACAAATCTGAATGGATCAGTATAGATTAATGATAATCCCTCATCTCAGAAATTCAGACCAAAGTGCCGTATAGACAAAAGAGACAGACAATCTTTTCTCACCTGACTTTCTGGATCTGATTGGTCCTTAAGCTTGTGCAGCTATAATTTTTGATAAACAAGCTTTTTTATCAGGTGGGATTGCGTGTTCCCTGATCCTTTTTTTGTTGCTATTTTCACCCACAGCTGACAGCAAGAGTGTCCTTCAAGACTGGTCGCTGTAACGATTTGGGTCAGTAGCCGATTGTAACGTAGGTGTTATATTGATAGTTAAAATGCTATTGGTTTTAACTGTGAATTGATACTGATTGAATAAGGAGTGACAGAACTCTTGTTTCAAGGTTGCTGCACGATGATAAAGTGGAAACTTCCCTTATTCAGCCCAAGGTTTACATAAAGTAACTTTTATGATTATCAGTGATGGCAGTTGTTTCCTTTCGTTTGCTATTAATTATTATACAATTGCCAATCAAGACTTGAGAGTCATGTCTGCTCTATTATTTCACCCACAACTAGAGGTGGGAGGAGAGATGGATTCATCCCTTTCTCAAGGACATCAGTGCAAAGTGAATGCAAACAGCCTCAGACGGAATTTAGTTTTCTGGGTTGGTTACAGTTACTTCACCTCAACCTCTGTGTTTAGCTGACTTGCTGGAATATTCAGATAAAACTTGAGCTTTTTTATAAGCAGGCTATATTAGAAATGTTCTTATGAATTGTGGGCAGAAGCAAATAAAAAAAAGAATGGAAAAAAATCATCAAAGCTATGGAAATGGATTGTTTTTAATTCAATATTGTTTTCATTTTATATATAGAGAGATATATATGAATTATAAATTGTGTTATATTATATAGTAACTTATTTTAAATGATCTCTCATTGTTACACGGTTTATATATACCTCAATTTAGTCAATGTAAATAGAATAAACAATTAAAGAAAATGGGGCTGCTGCAAGAATCAAACCTGCCACCGATAGGGTAGCCACTTCAACCTAGTGATGCTCTTACCATGGAGCTAAACAGCCGCCGGTGATGCAAAGGCCATATAACTACTTTCAACCCAAATTCTCATCTCATTTGTTCTCTGTCTATTCGTCTCTTTCGACACAGCCGTTACATCTTCAAGAAATGGACATATTTGGTCCAACAGCATGAATTATAAATTGCATTGTATTATATAGAAACTTATTTGAAATTATTTCCCGTAGAATGTATTTAAGAAATTGGTTGGACAGCATGAATTATAAATCACGTTATTTCATATAGAAACTTTGTGTAAATAACATAAACAACGAGGAGTTCATTTGTTGGAAAAACTCTTTGAAGAAGATTCACTCCTTCTTTATGATACATAATTGGATGAATAATGCCACAAGTGAGAAGGATAGGAATCTTTCATCTTCAATTAATAAAAAAGAAAGATTTTGTAAATGTGTATCCAAATATAAAGGTGAATTAAGTCAATCCTTTGTATCTTATTTGTACAGAACCTAGTGTGACATCTATGCTCACCACAGACGAATTGACGCAACAGCTGAAAAAAGCCCAGGGAGAGAAAGATTCTAACAAATCAGTGGTAAGTCTATTTTGTTATAAGAATTATTATTATTTTTGTCGTCACTTCATGATCCTGGTCTCATTTTTGGGATACAACCTTGAAAATTAACCAGAGTAGACCATTAAGCACTATATAGAAATGTTTTTTTTTGTGGGGGGGTGTCAAAAAATGCTTTTAAGGAGGGTATTTTTTTTCCCCAAATAATTAGTTCTGATGCACACGCGGGCTATGGTGATTCATTCATGCAGTGTTCAGATATTCATATTGAATTTTGAGAGTAAAGTGCTTGTCCCTTGTAAGTCTATTTCATATATCACAAACCAAACAGACTTGTGATATGTGGAGCTTGGGCTGGAACAGCTGAAGCTATTGTCAGCGTAAGGGTACAAACTAACTAAAGATAGATACTTTAAAAAGTTGGGAGTTTCAATAAATACTTCAGAGCAGACAGTTTACTGTAATCTCTGGAATTCAATGCAATCAATATCTGATCGGTGCTCCAGAACACTGATTCGTTCTGAAGCTTTTTTTTTTTTTTTTTCAATAATGTACCCTCTTTGAAATATTTTTTTGGCCAAGTATCCCCTGACCAGAGCAAAACATTTTTGATTGAAAAACCATCTATATAAAAATTTACAATGCAGACCTGTGTCATCGGTGTCTGATTTATTGAAACATAACCTTTACCTGGAAATCATCTAAATGGTGTATTTCAAATGTTTCCAATCCATCACTAAATTCATGGCAAACCAATTAGCTGTCATCATGCAATAACACTAAAATGGTGTTTTGGTTGCATTTTTGATAAATTGCATTTTCAATTACTTTCAGTGAGAAACAGGTTTGTGCTTCACTGTGGATCGTTGTCAATGTTGGTGACTGGGAAGCAAGCATAGTGTTATTAAAATGATCTTATGTACCCTCTACAGTACTACAAAATACCTTTAGGGTTACTCCTAACCCCATTTGAAGAATGCTGCTCCAGATAAAAAATATCAGTTTTGTCAGTGCTTGAATTATGTTGAAAGTTTTAAATGACAGCTTTTTTTTTCTTTTCTTTTTTTTTCTTTCTCTTCATCTTTGTCTTCTTTTTTCATCTTTGTCTTTTATCTTTATTTCTCCCTCCAGATTAAGAAATTGAAGCGAGAGATAATTGAACTGAAAGATAAAATGGAAGAACTTCAAGGCAAAGCAGATTTATGTGAGGTAAAAAAAATATTGAATGACTTTTCTTTTTTCTTTCATAGGTTCTTAACCTTTTCGCTCCATGACCCACTTGGACAGCTAAAATATTTTCTATAATGAAATAATTCTAGTGTTGAAAGCGTATAATAATGATATAATGTTAAATTCAGAAATTTATCAAGAGTCAAGTTTTAAATTAAGGAGAAAATCTCCGTAGAGAAATATTCAAAAAAGAAATTTTTTAAAATAATGTTACATCATCTAACTTCATTGTAAGTTAATCTCATTTATAGAAACAGTTGTCAGCAAAAAAAACTTAAGTTCACTCTTTCATTCCAATCCAACTTTGAAATGATTGGAGACATACATCGCATCATAAAAACATTACTTTTTATGGTCATGAAATATGTTTTTCTTTCTTTATAGATTGTATTGTAAATTTAGTATCCCTGAGCCAATTGAGTTCAAAATTGACAATGCAATGTCTGATGTGCAGACCAACATATCTGGCAAATATCAATTTTCTACAATGGCCAGTTGTTGAGTTATCAGATGAAGCACTCTGTTGCTTTTGTTTGGAAAGAATTTGATGTAATGGACATGGCAAAAATATAAGAATTGTAAAGAAAAGCTGTCTAAGAAGTTGATGATATTGTCATGTTAGTTTTTAGTTCTGGAAGTGCAAAGTGTAGTAACAGTTACTGAGACAGAAATTGAAATCGATGAACTGAGTTTGAATTTTGGCCAGAACTACTTCCATTCACTCTGCACTAATGCTCTCGAGAAAGTTGTTGGGCAGTTGAAGTCTTTTAATCCTGTAAGGCAGTCCATCTTGGGCAATGGGCTGGCAACTTCACTGGGAAATTTTCTCTCTACTGGAACTGCAATGTGGCCCTATGCACCGCAAGGAGTTTGCCAATGATGTAATCTTAGATATTAATGCTCTGCAGACTTGCTCTTGAATTGTTTTCAAGTGCAAATTGAAAGACATTATTCATTCATACTGACTATAAGATCCTTCTTTACTTACAGCAGTGAATATTTTGAAAAATCTTAAACTTCAAAAATCTTTTTCATTCTTTTCAGACTGTGCTTGAAGAGAATAAAGCTCATCTTAACCAAATTGAAACTCTTTCAACAGAAACCACAATGAAAACTGAATTAATTGCCAAACTCAAGGTGCAAGGTAAGATAGACAGAAATACTTTATACAATTTTGATATTTAATATGCGTAGTCCTATAATCTGTTTTGTATATTTTGAGAACTAGAATGAATATTAGTGCTTCAATTGTAGTCACTGTGATAGGTTTCTACCAGAAAAAACAGTATGGAATTTTTTTTTCACTATTCACCAACTCCAAACTTTGAAATTTGTTTAAACAGCAACATCATTTTGAGAGATTTAGAATAATTTTAGGACCCTTTCTTTACTGTCAGATATATTTAATTTGTTATTATATTATTAGATCACAGAAATAAAATTGTAGTTTTAGCAAACTTCATTTTAAGATTTATTGTGATGGTGAGGAAGCAGATTATATGGTTTTAAATGATTGATTTTTTTTTTTTTTTTTTGTTCATGAATAAATTATTGAATCACTGTAGCATGCCCAACCAACCAGCCAAGTGGGCTACAGATTCTTCTTCCTTTGCCTTATCTTTGTGTCCGTATGTGTCTCTGGGTACATTTTTGAGGCACTATCTAGAGATATTTTTTTTCTTTCAAAAAAGAGCTTTCAGAGGTTTCTATGGTCATTTTGGACTGATAATACCAAAGTCTTATGCTGATATTTTTAAGATAATTATCAGTTCTGGTACACACACAAGCTACGGTGATTCATTTATGCGAGATTTATATAATATATATATATATATATATATATATATATATATATATATATATATATATATATATATATACACACACACACACGCGCACACACACACTAGTTAATCCGTATGAAAAAATTCCAAAGGATATATTTTTATTTCTATGAAAGGATTTTTTTTTTCTTAAGAAACTACTGAATTTGTTTAAGTTGAAGAGTCCATTGTTGGTACAAATGTTTGGTCAGAGATTTTTATCCACAAAATTGATACCTTTAAGTGGAAGAGTCCATTGTGATAGAGAAACAGAAAAAGTCACACTGTTCATCATATAGAGAGATTCATATTTTCGAGGCAGTTATGTATATTTTGAGTAATTCATTCAAAAAGATAATGTTTCTATCCTGCAGATCCCAACCAGACGACCAATGAAAGAAATGAAAGTCTTGACAAACTGCAGAACCAACTCCAAGAAAAGATGCAAGAATGTAGAGATTTGTCCGAACAATTGAAAAATGTTCAAGCAGATTTGATGGAGTCCAAAGCTCAAGTGAGTCATCTTCCATTTCATTCATTTACGCTTTCATTTTCATTTTCATTCTCATTATCCTCATTATTGTTTAAAAAGATAAATGTCCTGGGGAACATTTAACCTTTAGCACCCTGCATTATTTTTAAGGGCAACAAGATTTTGTGCACTTAGTAAATTTGGAAGTCTGTAACTTGTGTGTCTGACTTACCTGCTGTATCAGGACAAACTTTTTGCTTGGCAAACAAAGTTACCTCCAAAGTGCTAAAGGCTAAATCCTCCAGGTATAGTGTATCAATTTAATTTTGATTCGGTAGCTTCCACTAATGACATACTAGTTTGCCCTGTGCTTTCATATATTTTACTTTAAAACCTTCTCCTTGGTTCATTGAGTATGCATGCCAAATTTGTTTGAGCAAATTAGACTTTTAGTATCATATAGAAAGAGATGGAAATCAGATCACTATAATGAAGGTGAGAGTAAATGCAGACCTCAAGATTTATTTATTTTTGCAAAAAGAGAAACCATATGTGAATTTTTGGGGCACTGGGTAAAGCCAAAAGCTTTAAAAAGAAGCAGTTCAACCGAAAATCAACCATTGTAAAATTATATAATAGATTTGGTATCGATTTAGAATGGGCAACCTTAACATTACAGTTACTTAAACCGTAACTTGGTTCTCTATCCATAGATCAACACACAACTTGCATTTTCCACTCTTGTTTACAATATGGTCACACAACCTCTATTCTCAGAATGAGGCTCACTCATAAAAAGCAAGATTTAAATCTCAAGGCAAGACTTGACAGTCTGTTAATTAAGTGGTTGGAGGTGATGTCACCATAGTAGTGGTAATACCCAACAATATTCAACAATTGATTTGCTTGAATTGCATTTCGATAGAAAAGGGTAAAATAAATGGAAGTGTGAATATTCTGCATTGTGGAATTTTATTATTCTGGTAATTCATCTATCAGTAAAAGCAAGAATTTGTTTTGAACAATCAATGTTAAGGGCACCAAGATTTTGTGCACTTAGTAACATTGAAAGTCAGTAACTTGTGAATCTGTTTACGTATAACTGTAATTGACATGACCATACATCTGCAGAATTCAAACACACTATCATTTGATGATCAGAGTTACCTGCAGTGGCAGAACAAACTTTTTGCTTAGTCACCTACAAGGTTGAAAATTAATAAAGTAGAGTTCTGTTTATTTATTTTTGTGTATCTATTCAGTTCTTATTTTTGGTTTATTTTCAACAGGTGAAGAAATTGAAAATTGAGAAAATTCAACTTGCAGGAAATTTAGAAGATCTTGAAGGCAAAGCAAATTTGTTTGAGGTAAATATAAATAAAATTTGATGTTCAGTGATTATTTTTATGAAGGTTTCTGCATTGGCAACATTGGACTCTCCTGAGTGGGCGATACCCTTAAATATAAGTTAATTATTTTGTTAGCCTAACCAAAATTGTTCACTTCTGTCTAGCTTGTAAAATCTGACACAAATGGTATTACCATCTTGCCATGCCATTCTTTTAGTTCTGCTCCAATTCAAACAAAAAATTCATCTTGTTCTTGAGAAAATATTCTTTGTAAAATGTAGTGAAAAACACTGCACAGTTTTTGAACACATACATAGAAAAAAATGATATGAATTGATTTTTTGAAACTGAATTATTGAAATAGAAATGCCTAACCTTTTCAGGTTTAATGCAAGTAGATTTTTTAAAATTCACTAAATTAATTTAGAATCTATTACTTAATTCTTAATTTTGTAATCCAGAATCTATTTTGTTGCCGCTTTAGTTTTCCTCCTCTGTCAAGTCCTTCAAACAGAACGTATCGATGTGAGAATTCCACTTCCTCTTTGGAAAACAAATCATACTGAAAGTTGAAATATTCTGATCTCATTAAAATTTATCTTTTTATAAAGAATGATAAATGCAGAACCAGTTAAAAACAAATTTAACTAGAAAGCACTTATAGAGTACATACTTCTGCCAATATCATAGTCACTGAAAAAGATTGAATGAAAATCAGTTCGTATATAGTTACAAAGCAAGGGAAGTAACTGTGAAAAAAAAATTGGGGGGCTGCCCCAAAATTTAATCAATTCTTCCTTAGTCCATGGCTCACCCTTCCACAAAATACTGTTAGAATTCATTGAGAACTATTAGTTATATTGTATGGAAAACAAAACAAATGAACACAAATCTATGTAGAAGAATCTGAAGATATCTCTCAATGGAAAAAAAAACAAAAGTTCTTGGATCTTTCCCAAAATGGTTCCAATTCTTCCTCTCCCCATTGCCTGTCCTTCTAAAAAATTGATCCAAATTTTCCATCAAATTTTGTATTTTTACTTTCTGTCAAGATTTCCAAAAAGATATGTCCCAAATCAAACCTTTTTTTTTTCTTAATTTGAGACGATTGAATCTGTTTTAGATTATCTGAAAACATTTAATAAATGGGCAGAAACCTATAATTAAGAGTAAAATTTTGAGATTCTGAAAATGATTTTTTCTTTATTTGACAATTCTATGTTTCAGGTGTATGAAAAGGAAAATAGGGAACAAGAGTTGAAATTGAAAGAATTGGAAGAAGAAAAACTGGAAACAACCCTAAGACTCACCAAATTGGAGGCAGAATTGGAAAGGAAACCAGGTTAGAGAATTTCTTTGAGATTTGGGGCTTTCTTTTCTTTTTCTTTTTTTCTTTCTTTTTTATTATTATTAATTTTCTATTATTATTATTAGTAGTAGTAGTTCTTCTTCTTCACCACCACTCATGTCAAAAAAAAAAAAAAATAATTGCAGTCTGTAAATAATTCTGGTATTGCACTATACAAAAAGATAAGCATATATATATATATATATATATATATATATATATATATATATATATATATATATATATATATATTTACATCAAGTTTTGAATATAAAGCATCATTGAGACTCTGGAGTAGGGAAATCATTGTGAATGATAGACCATCAATGATTGGATGAAAACTCCAGTCGGCTCATGTCCAATACTTGTACTGAATTATTCAATGAAGTGATATTTAGTGAACTAAATGAAAAAACACTGAAATGATGTTTCCGCGCTAAGGGTCACCGGGCCAAAAGAATTCAGTGTTCAGGGTTGCGTTTCCAAAAGTTTGAGAAACCCTGCTCCAGGCAATATTCTTCTACTTGCCTTCTGCTCATCATCATCATCATCTCTCTCTCTAACCCATAGATTTATATTTCATTTTTTATACAACCAATTGCTTTGAATGCACCAGTTCTCATAAGATCACTAAAGTTAAATGATGTTGAGCCTGGTTGTTTCCTAGATGGGTGACAGTCTGGGAATACCAGGTGCCGCATGGAGCAACAAGATTATTCTGCGGATGTCTCAGCCAATGCTATGCTGCCAATTAACAGAATATCTTGCCAAGCTCAGACCAGGCGGTGCTCCCAGTCCTTTCTGCATAGAGGACTCACAACTGTTTGCTCTCCTAAGAGCTGCCATGCTTGTATCGAGGGGTGGTGATCATCAACCAACAGAGGTTATAGATGGCAATTGAGTGGTCTGTAACAATGGCATAGCTAGAGATGGTGGGGCTTGTTTCCTTGAGGGGCCCCTCCAACATTTGGTGAGATTTTATGAAAAAAGAAAATTAACAATAAACTGACATACACTATCACTTGATTTGCAAAAAACAGCATCAAAGGCTGATTTATTATTTATATAATTTTCATGTGTACAAATATAGCCTTGTTATTGTATAATGTCAGTAAAAATGCAGTAGGTGAACTATTTTTATCAAACTCTTGTGTGTGTGTCCCCCCGGCTACCACTCAGGTCTGTGAATCAAAGCATGGAATTCTTGCTTGGATAACTGGAGAAATTCAAGCCCACTTAGAATTAGGGTGCAAAACATGACACTTGGAGTAGAGGCTCAATTGTCCCCATTTAAATTACAGGTTGAGTACCTCTTATCTGAAACTCCCCAAACCAAGATGTTCCAAAATCCAAACCTTTTCAAAAGTCAACATGAAGTCACAAGTGGAAAATTCCACACCTAACTCGGTGTAGTTTGATTCATAGACAAGAGACAAAGCCTATCACCAAGGCATTTAATTCTTTCTGACTACAGTAAAGCTTGGTTATCTTTGTGTAACACTTTGGAAACTCAAAACTATATTTACATCACAAACAGTGAAAGACAAAACGAGACCCAATCAAAAGACTTGAGACCTACATGTAACAATCATTGTATTTTCTTGCTCATTCTCTCAACTGTACAAAAAATATTGTTGCAAATGTCTAAAAAAGGCTCCAGATGAATAAAAGTGATAAGAGAAAGCATTTATATTGATCAATAACACAGAAGGTCAAGATCTTTGAGAAACTGGACAGATGTAAGTTCATTCCAAAATCTGAAATCTAAACAACATTTCTTGTCTTTGGTATTTTGAATAAAAGTCACTCAACCTCTACTTGATTCATTCTGTTGGACTTGAAACCAATGTTTCAAGATTGTTTTTGTAGAAAAAATGGTTGATTTAGTTATGTTTTTTTTCTATTTGATCCAGATACCAGTATGATGTCAATGAACCAAACGGAAGATTTAACTGAACTGACGTTGCAACTGAAGAAAGCTTTAGAGGAGAAGGATACTCACAAATCGGCTGTAAGTCTGTTCGCTATTTCTTTCTATTAGAAACCATCAACTGTCAACACAAGTTTCTTCATTTTTTAAGTTGGTTGGCTGGCTGTATGTATCATGCATATAGGCTATCTGGATAGAGCTAGAGGACAGAACATTCAAACGTTCACTCTTTTTATGCATTTTTTTTGTTTTTTGAAAATACCCCCTCCCATAAATAGGTTTTTAGTGGGGGTTCAATTAACAATGTAAACTCATGCTAAATTGATCACTTAGTTTGTGTCTGGGAATGTTCACACTTGTATTTTTAAATAAGTTTCAGATGAGAATCAAACCTGGAGATAGGGAGTGAGTTTAAAGCTTTGATTTTGATGATTGTCTCTAAGTTCCAAGGGTTGTTGGTTCAATTCTCACCTGGAACTTATTCTTTATTCCAATCTGCGCTATCAATTTATTTACCTACTGTTGAAGGGAAACTGGCCTGGATTTAGTTCCAGAAAAAAGCAACAACAATTAAGATGATGGTAAATAGTAGCAAAAAAAAAATAATGAGTAACTTATTCCGATTTTTCTAATTCTTTAATTGATCACCGCCAACACATCAGGCTGTCAAAAGACATTGGTCACATGGCGGTTTCTATTGAGTGACTTCTCAGACGCTTTCTTCTTTCTAACAGGCAAAGAAACTGAAAATCGAGAAAATCAAACTTGCAGACAAAATGGAGGATCTTGAAAGCAAAGCAGATTTATGTCAGGTATTTATCAAATTCATTTCTTTTACCCTCTTTTATTATCCGATGAAATACTAATTATTATCTGCAAAAAAAAAATTCATGGCTATTGTTGAATTTCTATTTTGAGAAAAGAAACCCTGTGTATGTATATATCACATAAATGGAATCACCGTGGCCCACTCGTGTACCAGAACTAATTATCTATAAAATAAAAAAAAGAATGAAAAAAAATGGGTCTTTATCCTAACTAGTGTGTGTGTGTACCTTGCATAAATGAATCACAGTAGCCTGCATGTGTACCAGAACTGATTATCTGAAATTATCTTAAAAAAAAGATACCAGCCCAAGATTTGGGCATTGTTAGTCCAAAATGATCATAAAAACTCCAAAAGGCTTCTTCTTTTTTTTTTTTTTTTTTCAAAAAGAAAAATCTATGTTTTTAGATGGTACCTTGTGGCGTACTCATGAAAATTTTCAAGATTGTTGCCCCCAAATAGTGGGCATGAGCAATCAGCGACACGCACACACGCACGCAAAGGGAGAAGAATCAGTAGCCCAGTTGGCTGACTGGTTGGTCAGGTGGGCTATTTGTGAGGCTGTGAAGATTCAATATACTGGAGACCATAATGCCTTCTCATAGAAATATCTACCTGTGGAGTTCAAGCAGTTTTTTCACATTCTTTTACTTACTTTATAACCTAATAGTCCATTACTTCAAAGATGTTAATAGCATAAATGAATGATTACGTCATATCAATGTCATCTGAGGTTTTATTAATTAGTTACTGATCTTGTTCAAGTGGGAGAGTCCATTGTTTCATACAGTAAATTGGAGATATTTTTTTATCAGCAAAATTGTTACGCAAATAATATACTTGTTGGTTACTAAAGGGAATGAAAACTTCTCTGCTATCAAACAGGCTTCCATTCTATCAAGCATTATTAGTGAGACAATCTCTTAAATTCAAAAATCTTTTTTGTTTATTTCTCAAGGTTTTTCTCTAAGAGTACTAAGTCCATGCTAGCCAGATCTTTTACAAATTGTATCAATCAAAATTCTCATTTTTTCATCCTAAGTCAGAAATATTCACAATATTGTCTTAGTGAATTTGCATCAATTTTTTTTTTCCTTTCCAACTCAAAAATCCATTTCATTCTATTTTTTCTAGGTTCTACTTGAAGAGAACAAAGTCCATCTTAGCCAAATTGAAACCCTTTCAACAGAAAATATGAAGAAAAGTGAATTGATAGCCAAGCTTGAGATGCAAGGTAAGATAGAAATACATTTTGCACTTTCAAAACGACTTGTCTCCCAAGTCCCATATACTGTTTTGTATATTTTACTCAATTTTCATCATTTTAGTCCCTCCGAAAGTTGTCTCTACAAAGATAAAACAGTATGAGATTTTTTTGTATTTTTAGTATTTACAAACCCCATTTTGTAGAGATTTAACCTTCTCCAGATTGAATTTATTACAAAATTTTACCAGTTTAAAAGTAACATAAATTCAAATTGTGACCTATCTACCCAAGTTAACCCCTCTGTAACTTTTATATATATTTTGGATTTCAGACTATATGGTAGTCATTTTTACTCCTGAATATCTGGTTTTGGTCAATTCCATGGAAACCAAATGCAATGAATTTGCTGAAGAATGCAAAAGTTATTGTAAATATAGGTGTACAAATCATGAGTAATAAATAAATGAATAGATTGTAGCAATCATGTCTCGAAATCATGTCTCAGTAATTCTAATGAATTCTTATAAAATCAGAAAAAAAGATAATTTCCCCAACCTGTCATCAAAGTTAAAGAATGGCCAACAAGGCTTCCAGGACATTCATAAATCTGTACCTGGTTGTCATGCTACTAAAATTCAATCATGTCACTAACTTTGGAACATGTTGCTGCTACCTGGAAGCCAACTTGTTGTTTGTGCTTAAGCGGAAGCGTATAATCTCCTACAGTCAATTGATAATGTTAAATTCAGTAGTAAACAAACTCACATTTGGTCAACCAGATCTGACCAGTCGGTCTAGAAATGGTTGAATCATTTTAGGACTCTTTCTTTACTGTGAGAAAATTTTAACTACTTGTTATATTATTATCAAATCAAGAAACCAATGTTAAAGGTCCAGCAAAGTTTCTTGTGAGCGAAATCTTTACTGATAGAAAGGAAAATAGGTTATGAAGTTTTAAATGATTGATTTCTTTTTGTTCTGCAATAAATACTTCATACCAGCTGAACCTATGGATAGTTTTTTCTTTCTGCTTGTTCCTGCAGAAGGCCTTAAGTGGAGCTTTTGATTTCAATCAGTGGTGATGAATTTGAACTCTGTTTTTATTGAAACATCATTTTTGAAAATCATCACCATCATGAACTCTGTGATTGAATTTAGTTTGAACATCTGGGGGGGGATTTCACAAATGATGGGTGAATTATAGTAAGATAGAGAGATCATTATTGGTGTGAGCGCAAATATTTTTTTCAATTTTCAAAAAGTAACTTATCTGTAGTCCCATCAGTATACACAGGAAATTTAATGGGAATATTGATAGAAGCAGTTAATTCTAAGTAATTCTTTCAAAAAAGAGATTGTTTCTATCTTGCAGATCCAAGCCTGATAATTAATGGAAGCAATGAAAGTCTTGACAAACTGCAGAACCAACTCCAAGAAAAGATGCAAGAATGTAGAGATTTGTCCGAACAATTGAAAAATGTTCAAGCAGATTTGATGACAGCCAAAGCACAAGTGAGTCATTTTCCATTCTAATCCTGAGCTGATGTATAACACTTTGCAACTAATTTTTTTTCTTTTCTTCCTGGGTAATAAGTGTTATTTCGTAATTGATTATGTTTAAAAAGTATCGGAAACGTCTATTTTTTTTTTTTTTTCCCCCTTCAAACTGTGACCAGAACAGTGATAATTTAGAATCTACTTGCCAATAATTGTGGCCTATAAGAAAAAAATCTTAGCCTTTTTGGAAGATTTTTTTCCCTTACAGTGAGTATAAAAAATTGTAAACCAGAATCTTGAGCAAAAAATCTTGGTCATGCGTCAGGTTGAGTTGTACGCCACAATTTATAGTATTTTCAATCGGACAGCAGGTGAATTTGCACATTTTTAATTACGGAAGAAAAACGACTACATATGAATATCAGAGTCCTGGTCACAAAAGCTAAGTTTGAAAGGAATAATAGACATAACACTCACTGCCCAGGAACAAAAGAATTACCATTCTACTTTGTTGAATTTTATTATTCTCATAATTCATCTGTTGGTAAGTACACGTAGAATTCATTTTCTCAAACAATCTAATATTAATCAATTCCTCCGCTAGGAGTATGAATAATTGACTTTTGAATACTTACATTGTTTGAATTATTCAAATGATATGTTAGATAATTAATTTCAATGGATAGATTTGTTAGATTAATACTGTATTCAAACTCTATTTGGGGAATCCTTTCCAATAATTAGAAAAACAGCTTTCTTTTCTACACTCATCTATATATATGCACACATGTGCACGTATAACAATTGGATTTTGGCCTTGTTTATGGAATTATTCAAATGTGTATTAACCAAAATATGAAATACACATTCAAATGGAAAAGTAAGAATGAAGCTCACTTTGGAAGATAGACAAATGAATAACTATTTACTGTCCGTGTCATGTAAATAACCAAAATGTTTTTAACTTTACTGTAACTGTAAAGTACAAGTTAATTTTTGAAATATGCCATTCTGAAATAAGATTTTCAAAAATTCATTATTTAGAGGGGTTTTTTTTTTTTTTGGTTATTTTTAGTTTTTTTTTTTTTCTTCAATTAGCATCTGAATTCATTTCTTTCTTATGGCTTATTTTCAACAGGCAAAGAAATTGAAAATTGACAAAATACAACTTGACGGAACTTTGGAAGATCTTGAAGGAAAAGCAAATTTGTATGATGTAAGTATTGATAAAATTTGATATTCATTAACTCCCCATCAAAGTCAATAATTGAACAACCGTAGCGTCAAAATTTGAAGTCTTTTTTAAAAAATTCCACAGAAGAATGAATATGGACAGAATAAATTCTATTTATGACATCACTGGTGTTTTCCACTCAATACTCTAAAATAGAGAGAAAAAAAATAAACATCTGGAGAATCTGGATGTTATTAATAAATCCATCGATTTAAGACTGCAAAAAAGCTTTTCTTCCAAAAATAAAATTTTTTTTATAAGTGATCTTTTGGAGCACTGATACTTATCTTCAAGTCTGTAGACAAAACAGTATGGTCAGGAGCACAGGAACATATAAACACACACATATAAAAAGGGATAGGGTGGCTATGGTTGTTCAGTTTTTCTTTAATTCCCGTCCAAATCAGAGGATGGAGTTGACTTTATTTTTCCATTGCAAGAACAAGAACAAGAATCCTAACCAAATTCAGGGGAGGCAACTCTCCACCGATTGCATTTCCAATACTGGAAATGTAATCAGTGAAGCGTTGCCTCCCCTAAATTTTTGGAGTTAGACTTTGCAGAAGCCAGGCTTATTTAATGAAAATTTCGGTTTTCAGGTCAAGTTGGGGGTGATCACTTATTAAAAACGTTCAAAAATAGTAACTTACAACTCACTATGCGTGTTGTTGATGTCAACAGCAGTTGAAGTCTGGTTGCAGGCATTTTTTGCAGGTTCTCACAACTTGATTGTATAGTAGTAGTCAGATGCCGACTGACGCCCGATCGCAGGTTCATCCTCATTAAAATCCACTATTTTTGTTGTGGGAAGTTGTCATTTCAGCCCTATTGCTCACGAAAATTCCCATCATTGTTCACTCTCTTCTGAAGAGAACGCAGTGTATATGTCATGTTTGTTCCAAGTTCTTCAAATAAGGAAGACTAGAATGACTTCAGGAAAGAAATGTAGTTCATTAAATTATATTTCTCTCTCTCTCCCCCTTCTGATAGAATTCTATCTTTGACAAATAGAAATTTGGTAGTTCAAAAATCATTAGCACTTAAACATTTTGGCCGTTTAAAGTCATTTTTGGACACTTTATGACCATTTTTGGCATCTTTTTGGCTGTTTTCTTGTTTTTCAGCTGTATTAGCAATTTTTGACAGTCAAACTAGCACAAAAATATCTTTTGAATTGGCAACAAGTTTCGGTCTTGGCAATTCTTTTCTGGCGCATGTTACCATGACTTACACACTGATACTTGAACTGACTATGCAATACAGGATTATGAATGAGCTTTTTTCTTTCTATTTATTGCTACAAGGTGCATAGTCCACTCCTACTCCTATTCTGCCTTGAATACACAAATTTAGGGGAGGCAACTCTCCACTGATTGCATTTCCAATTGAAAATGCAATCAGTGAAGAGTTGCCTCCTCTAAATCAGGTGAGGTTTGTTCTTGTTTTTTATGTTGGGAAAAACAAAATCAATTCCAGCCTCCAGACTTGGACTGGAGTTTGACAATTACTCCCATCTTCAACTTGAAGTGGATTTCATACTCTGAATTTGCGGGGGAGGGGGAGGGTGTTGTTTGGGGGGGGGGGGGTATTCACATTCTTATCGCTCTATTCCATTTTATCCAGGAGTTTCCAGCTGGACCTTTGTTGAATCATTTGAAGATTTTCTTTTTCTTCTTCAGGTCTTACAAGAAGAGATAAAGAATCACCTGAATAAAATCGAGACTCTTTCCTCAGAGAATACAAGCAAGGATGAGAAAATCAAAAACCTTGAAATTGATGTTCGTGAGAAGCAAGGTAAAGAGAAAACCTTTCAAGTGATCAGTTAGTCTGTAAAACCAGGATGCAGTGTGAAACCTTTTCTGTATCAACTTTGCTCTTTCAGTGTCAGGCTCAGTACCTTCCATAGTTGATCATATTTTGAATTATCAGCTGAGAATTCATTTTCTCTTTAATACTGGCCAGCTGCTAAGATATGATTAATTGTCTCTCCTTTTCTTTTATTTTCAACTAAATTCCAGTTTATAACAGCAATAAAAAAAATCTTTGGATGCAAGATTGTTTTAGGCTTCATTTGTAGATTCAGATCTTGAAGAAATTATATATATGAGCCAGTATATATAACGTTCTTTTTTTCTCTATTTTCACTAAACTAAGATGCTTGTTTCAATTGCAGAGTGTATCCATATGTTGGAAACAAAAACGTTTTGCGATCTGAAAGGACAAGAATTGGAAAATCTGCAACGTCAGTTGTCCAAGAAGAGTATGCATCTTGTGTGGGCGGAATCAGATTATATAAAGGAGAAAACACAGTATGAAAAGAAGTGAGTTTAAATACTTCCTATCATTTCATCTTTCCTTTTCTTTTCTTTTTTTCTTGTGAGGGTAAAAATCCCTCAACTTTATACATTGTTCTATGATAACAGAATGAACGTTTCTTGTCTTAAAACTCAAAAAATACTGGATCAGTTTTGGGAACCAGGAAGTAATGCACAGCACATGTTGATAACAGTATACTTACTAATTTGATAACCTTTTCATTGTTATTCAAATAGCTGTAAACTCACCTGTAGGCCTAGATTTTCAGCTAGTTCTAGCAGAAGGCCTGATTTTTGACCAGTAGAATTTGTTATATCATTACATTTATTTGAGATGAAAGCTTGTGGATTCAAACAGTGCATTTATCAAATTAAATTTAATTTGAAAAATCATTAGCATCATAAACTCTTGTATCACATTGAATTTGAATATCTGGGAGATCAAAGTTTTAGTATAAAATAAAAGCAGATTGAAATCAGATCATCATTATTGGAGTAAGTGCAAATACCGGACCCCACAAGAAATTTTTTCTCAAAAACCTTTCCCCTAGGTCCATTAAGTATGTATGCCAATTCAGTTGGACTGACAGTTTTCACTTATATGTATGGATTTTTTTTTCTTTCCACAACCAGGGTGAAATCTTATGAAGAAACCGTTAATATCCTTAATGAAAAGATAAAATACCTGAAAGAAGAATTACGCCTTCTGCAAGCAGAAAAAGATGAAACAACAGGTTAGTTTATTTACAGTATTTCCTTAACTTGTGTGTTTTAGACTTCAATTCTCACCCTTTCCTGCCTCTTCAATGAAGGAAGCTTGAAGATTAACTACATCTCTTCATTTTCGATTTTGATCTCTTTCTTGCTTAACTTTATACGTACCGTATTTCACCCTGAATAACCTGCAATCATAGATGCCTCCCTGGATTGAGCTTAATTTTTGAATGTCAAATACATTATCCTGTCTACAGTTTTGAATACGAATATTCATCAAATCACCTCAATAGCCTGACGCAACCAGTCAAGTGGGCTTCAGATTCTTCTCTCTTAGAGTATTCACGTGTCTCCAGGTACTCCTTGTCATGTTTTGGGGTTTATGACTTTTCACAAATACACATCCAGGCAGCATCTTGAAATAAATAATTTTAAATAAAAAAAATTCTTTTTGATTCAGTGCTTTATTTATGCGAGGTACATATATAACAATTATGTTTCTATAGATAATTCTCACCTAGATTTTATTTATTTTTGTTTTTAGCTCAAAACTTTCAAAGTGAAAAATATGCAGGTTATACATGGTGAAATACTGCAATCAATCTCGCAAAATGACATTAATTTCTCAAGTGTTAGTTTTATTCATACTTTTTGAATATCCTAAAAGTATATCAAGAAAACTAGATTATTAGAATATCCTTACTTTACACACAATTAGCAAATAACAATCTCATGACTGAAATCTCAGTTATTTACAATCAGTGAGTTAATTGTTTTATTTTGAAGATTTTCAACACATTTTATCTAATTGAAAAAAATACTTTTAAATTCTCTGACCATAGCTTGATTCTGGCAACATTTTTTAATGCATAAAACATGGTAAGATTGAACAGGGTTAGCAAATATTCAAAGAGGCAGGGGGGTTGAAGGTATTTAGAAGAAATATATATATATCTATATATATAAATTTTCTCTCTGTCTGTGCAGTCAAAGTTCCACGTGTTGAACGGAAGAGGACCCGGTCTGCCTATCAAACAGAGAATGAAGCTGTGCAGTCCCAGGGTTTTCTAGATCATATGGCATTCATTACTTTGGAGGCAGAAAATTCAAAGCTGAACAGAAAAATTGAGAGTCTCAAACAGAAACTTAGTAATGCCTTCAAAAACCATGAAGAGCTGAAGAAGGAACTGCAAACATTCAGGTAAGTGATAAATTTGGAGATTTGATAGAGTGCAGTGATTATTAACCAGGGTGTCGACCCAGACCCTCTTGGGCGGACAAGCCCACAAACAATAAGAAAGAATTTTTAATTACTTTAGAAATTCACTTAACAAGCGTTTGCATATTGCGATGAACATAATGTAGAAAAATTCAATTTTTTTTCTTCAAATTTGCAGGACCACTTTCGAATTTATTAGGTCGACAATATTCTTGCATGTTTTCATTTTCAAAATGACTTGACAATAAGGCTGAGTTTTTTATTTTTTATAATTGATCAATTTATTGAAAAAACATTGTTTGCAGTATGGAATCAAATAAAATCAGTCAGTTGCTATTCATATACTCTCAGATGAAACACATTCGCATACCTCTCATAAGAGCAGAAGGCATCTGCCCCAAGAAATATATCCATTGTCATCTGAGCATTTCCTTCTTCCTTCTCTTCTCTTCAAGAGTTTCCAACTTTCACAATTTTATCATAAATTAGATATTTCAATTTTTTTTTCCCTACTGGTCTCAATTCCGTGGCATCCATAAGGTCTTGCTTAGTGTACCCCCCCCCCAGTCTGCAATAGATTATCTTTGCAAAACTTGAAGACATTTGTGTTTCAATAACCTGGGTGAAGGTTCTGCATAAACAGCATGGCTTGATCCATTGGTTATTTGGTGGCGTAGAGGCTTCTACATCAGAATGTAGAAAGGGCATCCCTAACACCCGAACTAAGTAAATTGATAGAGAAAAAACAATATTAAAACTATCATGTTAATCTTTACCATCTTCTAGGTTCAGAAGTGTAAACAAAAACAAACCATTCTTCAAATGTGGTGATCATCCCACATGTTTATCACATCAGTAAGCACACATTCCCCATGATAATTCAAATCTTCAAGCTACAGGCTCCTCAAAATGGTGAAATAAGAGACGTTTCCATTTAAAGCCAACAGCTTCCCAACTGTGGAATGACCCACTCTCTGAAAACCTTGATGTCCAGGATTGCTTTGGCACCCCCCCCCCCGTGAATCCAAGTTAATGCCTATCATTTCCAGCTTGAAATAATTCCATCAGCATTAAATGTCTTCAGGCTATGGTTTTCATTATTCACATTAATGTTAGTGATTTTATAGTTAATATTATGAAAATAGATGTTTTGTACATCATCAAAACCATCCTCCTTGACTTGCTTCAATTGTTTGTTTTGCATCTGATCAATTATCTGTTAATTCTTTTTGTCTCAATGCTCTGGTCTAAATGTAGACTGTCAGCATCTTCTTGCTTTCTCCAATGTTTATCATATGTTAAACCAAACCTATGTATAAAATTGACTTTTCCCTACCATGGTTGCTAGGCAGCTCACTTACCAATGGAGCTGAACAGTCTAATGGATTAGGATTCACTCCAGGATCCAGTAAAAGTTTGAACATCCTTTATCTTGAGACATGGTGAAAGGGTACCCCAAAAATGGAATGTTGAAGAATACTAAATATAGTTAGTAAACTTATTGAAATGTTCCCGTGCAGAAGTACAAATTTCTTTTCTCATCCAAGTAGGGGACTAGCTGTATCTTTTAGATTTCTTTTCATTTGGAAAGAAATAAAATGAATCTGGTAACCTGTCATAAATCATTATAAAACCTTTTTCTTTTGCAGAGAATCGGCTGAAAAAGAGAACACTCCAAGCAAGAGGAAAAAGGTTGCTGAAAAATCTACCAATACTGAAATCCTCAAATTGTCAGGTAAAAAAAAAATTAGTTGTAACTTTAATTGCTTACCTATATGGGTATTTAAAATTTTTCTTCTTTCCTTTTTTTAAACATAACTAGTCCTGTCCTTATGCTAACACTTGTGCTTTTTCAGAATCCAACACACCCACAAGGACACCAACTAGAACACCCAGAGGCAAACGCAGTGAAAGAAATACTCCCAACAGACTAAGACTCCAACAAAGAGAACAACCATCAATAGAAAAAGATGAATGCAAAAACCAGTGAACTTGTGCTTATGAATGATTGTGCAACTGCTTGGGTGATGTTTTCATATTGATGTGTGCAAAACCATGAATGAATGATGTACCTTTTTGTCCAATGTGAGGCTTATTTTTCCCTGTATAAATTCCATTTTCATAAGGAATCATTCTTTTTCTGTACATATGATTTTAAAAAAATAAATTCATCTTTTAATTTCTGCAAGTGTTGTTTTTTCCCACTTTGACTTGGGGGTGACAGAACTCAAATGGAATGGGTAGGAGTGGGATTAGTCAGGTGTTAGAAATTTTGCAATAGTTCAGTACTAGTAGGGTTTTCTTCCTGGGTACCCATGTGGGATGCTCACTCCCAAATCTTGTAAGTTTTCCATTCTGGTGAGAGTAATAATGTCACTTGCACCCACTCCCTTCCGTGGATTAAAGGAACTTTTCCTGAAATAGCATTTCTACAGTGCACTCTATAATGACAGATTTCCTTTGAAATGCTAGTTGTTAACCATGAAATAGCCAATCTTCTGAAATAAGTCCTTTATAGAAGGGGGGGGGTCTCTAGTCCAATGAATCTGACATATTTGGTATCTATACAGAAATCAAATTCATGACACCAATGGAAGTGCATGTAATTACCCTTTCCACCTCCCTGCACTGTCAGCAGAAATATTGAATTATTCACCTTCAAGAGGAACTCACACAGGGTTTCAGCTATTTGTTTATTAAATCATTTTGTTCAGGATGTATGGAATATAATTTGCAATGAGCACACAAGATTTACAAATGAAAGATACTTTTGTTTTGAAAATCTGGGGGTGGCATTAACCAACCATTGTGACAGTACACAGCATAAGTGGTGGGAACAGTATACTGCCATAAATTTTCCAGAACTCAAGATAGTTTAGACACAGGAGGTGGGGGGAGAACCAGTACTCATTTCATACACAACGAACTTAATTTTTTTTTTTTCCATTTTATTCAAATTTATACATAAATAGAAACCTTTTACCTACACTTTCTCTGCACCTGGCCCATGGAGACTGAAAATGATGGCATACAATTAATACACTCAAACACATACACCAATTACCCCTGCTGCCTGAAGAGAGGGGTAACCATTTCACTTCCATACAGCAAACAAACTTTTTGGGACAAAATTAGTTATAACCAAGCCCACACTAAAAAAAGTATTTACAGTTACAACCTAAGTTGAAGATACAAATTACAAAATTTTTTTTTTTCAAAACAGGAAACTACAAAGGTTACTAAAATGCAATGGATTTAAAATGCAATGGATTAAGATATCTGACAGCAGGAAGTGTGTTTAAGAGTGCCTGATGGGCTGCAGCTATGGCTTTCATTCAGCCATTTTGCAGAAGGCATAAGAATCAATCATGAAGAGTCCGCAATTCCCCCAGCCAGAAATTCCACCCCCCTCAAATATTTAACTAAAGACTTCAATAAGAATATGCAGGTGAATCTTAAAAGCATGACTAACACAAGAAAAGAAAAGAAAGGTTGGAGATGCTATTGTAATCCAAGATAAACTGCAGGTGTTAAGAGAAGTGTTATGAACACACACACAAGAAAATTTGAAAATCAAGTTTGTTTTTTTTTCCTCTAGAAAAAAAAAGAAAATATACAATTCCACCTGACCCATCCTTCTATGGTATTAAGGATAGGCAAAGTGAATGTGAATGAATTAAGCTTGTTACAGCAGCAACTCTAGACACTTTATGCTGAGGGTACATAATAGAAAATTAACCCTCCTACCAACATTTGGCAGCAACTTGCTTAAAATATAAAAAAATTATCAATTTGAGACTGTGATTAGTCAGCAAAAGAAAGGCTAATTGCTAACAATCTAAGACATCTTGCACATATCAGGAAGATATCTAGAAACCTTAGCTAATTGAGTCCACCACTTCTGTTGTGGACAACCTGATACCTTCTAGAATTTTTTTTTAAAAGTGTCTCCTCACAACAGACACAGCTGAGAAATACAAATGCATAAGCTGCTAGTGTGGATTTCTGAAATGTTTTTCAAATCTTTTTCTTTTAAAATTTTTTTATTTTTTTAAATTTTTTTTTAAAAGTTCAGACAGCTTTGCTTGCTCACTCAACAGAATACAGAAACTGCAGACGCTTCCATGACAAGCACTCACACACTGACCAACAAAGGGAAAGAAAAAAAAAAAAGCCATCCAATCCAAAGTTTGATCTAAAAATTCCGTAAAAATAGAAAATAGGCCAGCAGTCTTGCCATAGCATCAACCAGTTGTCCGGTGGGAGGAGAAAGAAAGAATGGCATGGCAGATAAAAAGGTCAAGTATCTCTTAGAGACTTTCTTTAATACATTAGAAATCCTCCAAGTAAAGAGTGCTCAGTAAGGCTGGTACCAAAGCGACCTCCGGAAGCGACTGAAAGAAAAATAAAAATTCAATTACAAAAGTGAATTTCAAGTAACTCATAAGATGATTCCAATTCAAAATCTATCATAAACCAATATTAGCCTTTAGTACTTGGGAAAGAATGCAAATTCAGTACATTCGTTTCAGTAACACTGAAATTCAACATTTCTTTCCAGATATTTTCAACCCCATGTCCATAAAAAAACGGACATTTTGTTCAGTATTTCTTGATGCTTTTTTACAAGGTCAGATAAAATTTCGTTGAAGAGTGCCAGGATTACGTGCATTTAGTAACTTTGAAGGCCTCCAACTTATGCCTGTCTACACAAGATTCAAACAATCGTTTGGCAGAGTTGCCTGCAAAGGCAGGACTGACTTTTGCATTGCAAACTTAGTTGCCTACAGGGTACCAAATGTAGAATCAATTATGCTGAAGAGCAGTCACAAAGAGTTACTGCTACAACCAGGAGTTATTGTTTTGTTTTTTTATAAATTAGAAAAAGAAAAAAAACCAAACACACAGAATAGTAGCAAGCAATTTGTGCTGGTTTTAGAGTAGTGCAATGAACTCAAAATACAATACTTCCAAGCAAGACAGCAAAAACAAGTCAGACTTTGCTGAGAAGCCATATTGGGGTATAACTTTGCTACTTGACACAAGGGAAGGTTAAGGAAAAAAAAAAAAAAAAAAAAAAAAAAAAGAAAAAACACAACAAAACACACCACAAATAATGAAATGCATCCAGTCATCTTATTAGTCAGATGTTAACTAGAAAAACCAAATCTCAACTTCAAATTGCCTGGTACAGATTTTGATGCACCAAGACTGACAAGAGCAAAAGCAATGATTTACAAATGTCTTCAATAAGATTGAAAGCAGAAACCAATATAGGAGGTGAAAGTGAAGAAAGAGCAGTAAAAACTGCATGATTACATGGGGAAAATTTAAAGGGGGAGAGAGAGAGTAAAAAAAAAAAAAAAAAAAAAAAGTCAAAACATTAAAACAAACACAAGTTAGTAGAAAATTATGCCAAAGCCATTCACCTGGATGCTGTGGGTGCCTTGGAAACAAAATGAAAGTTGCCATAAACTGTGGAGACTCACATGGTACAATCCTGCCTGATGCTTCACTTTGAAAGATGATGTACGCATAATCTTTATCTGAAGAAGACCCAAACAACAAAGTGTCAATGGCAATTTCAAAAATATTACAAATCTTTAACCGATTGAAATGACACCAGGCTATGAGACATTACACTTTTAAGAGTTCAAATCACACGGAAAGAAAAAAGAAAAAAGAAAAAAAAAAGAAAGGGGGAAAAAAAAGAGAAAAAAAAACTATGAAAATTAGAAAAAAGACAAAAATGAAATATTAATGAATATTTTTGAAATCTCTTTTCTTTTGACAATGTTGTTTGGGTCTCACTAGTTCATTTGTAAGTTCAACACCTTTTATGCCATCCAAAGGGGAGGTTACTCAAGGAAAAAAAAAGAAAAAAGAAAAAAGTAGAATCACTAGGGCCTATTGCACACACTAATTACTTTCATGGGAAGTTTGTTTTTTCTCTCCACTTACAGTTAAGACAAAAAATTATAAGTTGCAATAAAAGACAAGACTTTTTATTCATATATGAAGCAAAAAGTGAATAGTTTTGAATTAATGATGAAAACATTACAAAAAGTGAAAACCCTGTGATGTGAGCAGCTTGAAAAGAAACCGCTTATTGGGGAGACAAAGCTGACCTAAGAGCTAACAAGACACTGCAGAATTGCGAGGGATTTCTCTCCTTCACATTGTAACAGTTATATCAATATTAATCAGTTAGGTCTCCTTTATCTTCCATAATAGTACCGTGTTGGACAATCATATGTTTATGTATATAACAGACAATTTCCCAACAAGCAAAGATCAATTAAGAGTTATTCAAGAAGATGGGAGGATTAAGTCTGGTCCATAAAAGGACAAACGTCCAAGTTCAAGGGAAAGAAGAGAAAAATAAAGAACTGCAACCCAAATATTGGGAGCAAAAACAATAAGATACTCGATTTCCCACATAGGAAAAGAGGGGGAGGGCTTTATCAAATTAGATGGGAATTTACAATCTGTATATGATATGCCTCACAAGACAGCAATTCAAAATGATATTTGAGAGAGGAAAAAGGAAGTGAAATGCCTACATCTGAATCAATGAGACCATTGAATGCATTTCTGATATTTGTTGGTAGTTCAATAACTTTTTTTTTCAGTTGGATGATAAGTGACAACATACAGTGAAGAACCAACCTAACAATTACACAAGTTCAATTTTTAACAAATACAGTGTGACCCACTTAACTAAAAACAGATTTCAAGTTATAAGATATTTGAAGGAAAAAAAAAAAAAAAAAAAAAAGAAAATGAAAGGAGTGGGTAGGACTAAACAATTACATTGAAAATAGATTGTAATTAGCATAAATGAAAAAGTAAACAAAATGCATAAATCAAAATTCAATGAAATTTAACAATTGATCAAATGTCAAAAAAAAGTATAAGAAAGCGACAAGTTCAAAATAAATAAAAACAGTGAAATGAAGATTAAAAAGGTGTACGTGGAAAAAGTAAAGCAAGCCATCCAGTGCAAAGTGCCTCACCTGTATCTGGGCCTTGGTCTTGGTGCATAAGGATAATATCCAGAGCCCATACCTCGGTAATAGCCTCCACGTCTAGATCTTCCTCGTCCACGGTTGGTGGTGCTGATACCAGGCCTATTAGTTCTCTTCGACATGACCTTTTTTCATAAACCAGACAAAAAGATATTATCAAATGAACTTACTAAAGGAGGAATCAACGATTACTAGCACACGAAAGAAGCTTACCCTTTCTTCTCCCAAAGAAATCCAAATTTGTGGACTGCAGTTCTAGTCAACAATAAGATCAAATGGTAAGTTGAAGTAAAAATGACTCAAGCAGACATAAGTGTTTTTAGTTCATTGGCTTAGAAGGTTGGAACTTGGAAAAAAATATAAGAATATTTAACAAAAATTTCTTTAAAAAAATAAGTGATTAAGTAGATTTGTTCAACAAGTTTCAGCCAAACCATTTAATCTTTGAATTGTTTTCCTCAGAACAAATATTTAGCCATCTGATATCATTTCCACAGCTACTCACCTGAGAACTGAAATAGAGTTTGCAAATCAAGGTAGCACTGATGCAGGAGGAGTTAGCTTGTTCAGCCAAATAGCAGCAGGATTAGCTTTTTTTTTAAAATATCTATTCTTTCCTTTCCAAGTGTCTACACAGTAAAATCTATTTTTTTTAACTTGAAAGAAAAAATTGGATATATATATATATCTTATTGCCTTCTCTCATTTTTTCCTTCTAATTATTCAATCTATCAACAAGACCCTACAATTTAGGATGTTTAACGAAGAACAAGTCTTCATTTAAATAATTTGAAGGGGTGACTAATTTTTTTTTTATCACTGCAACTTTTTTTTAAAAAAAAAAATCATTCAAAAAAATTAAGATAAAAATAGTATATCCCCTTTCAGCTCAGAAAGCACATGTGAATACTTCCTGAGAGAATATTTTGTAGGCTATTTTTCAATAAAACTGCGCAAAGACTGAATGAGTAGCAAAGTGAAAATAATATATATGCAGAGAGATATAAGTGTATATATTTGCCAGGGGAATTGAGTTAAACAGCAGCCAGTGACTGTATGTAATGGATCAAGGCATGTTGAGTCAGCCAAAGACACTACAATACCAGACACATACTGCCAGAATGACAAGAGGTCACGTCTGCAGAATTACAACTTGGGTTATGTTAAAACTAAGGCTTACCTTCAACTTGTGGGACTTCAGCGGCAGACATCCAACACCAATTCCACAATTTTACACAAGTAGCTGGTATTAGAAAACGCCCCATTTTTCGTCGCCATAAGTACTTTTTTTTTCTCTTTTTCAGATACATATTTTTTAATCATTTTATTTTTTCGTTTTTTCTTTGCTTTTTTTCTAGTTTTTTTTCTAGGTATTTTTTTATCTTAATTTTTTTTGAGCCATTCTCTTGAAATTTTTTCTCTTTTTAGCATTTTTTTTTCAAGTTAATTTCTTATGCCGGAGCAATCTCATGACACCAGTATTTCTCCTCTTGAAATGCAAGCCTCATCTGCAAGCCAACCTGTTCTAAACAAAATGGCCGAAAGATCAAATACTGACAGGAAAGCTTACAAAAAATGCAAAAAATAGATTTATTCTTTAATTTTCTTGTTTTTTTTTGTTAATGATCTGTCGGCACAAACTATTTACAAAGACTAACATCAAAATGAGCAATTAGGCAGAGTTTGAGTAGTAATACAAACGTCAAGTTACAGACCTGAGATCCTGGATTGTAAAATAAATATGTTCAGACCAGCTAATAGAATCAGCAATATTACAATGCACCAGAAAAATGAAAGAATCTGTGGCCAATTTTTTTGATCTTTCCTTTCTTTCCTTCTTAAATCAAATAAAACTGACACACAGCCACTGCCAGGAGAGAGAGAGAGATAGGCATGGGAAGAGGCAGTAGTGAAGCCAACCATTTATAGGCAACCTGTTCATTTTTAAAGCGTATTGCAGTCTTGGTTAAAACAGCCTTAGATTACCTCCACGATCTCTCGTTTAGACATGCCCTAAAACTAGCTGCCCTCGACTTGGGCTATTTGAGAATGCTCTAACACCAAGCTGCATTGAAGCAGACACAATTCTACACTCACTGTTTTTATTCTAAACAATAGACCGCTTAAAACACCTCTGGGGTTTGACTAAATTATACAACACTCCTGCGTTCTTTCCTTATCTACCCTTAAAATTAATTTCTTCAGTCAAGTCTGACTAGCAACTTGAAGCACTAATATTCCACTTACCTTAATCTGTCGCCCTCTAAAAAGAGATTCATCAAGAGCCATTGCGGTGCCAACTGAATCTTTGTCAGCAAATTCCACATAGGCAAACCTAGGGATGAAAAGAAAAGAATAAAAATTAATAAATGAAAATTCTATATTTGCACACAAGACAGGTAAGATATCATCACATTCCAATTTATCCAGTAAATTCCCAAACTAATAAAATCTGAATTAGTAGTGTTTTCCTGAAACACTATCACTTATGAGATATGCTCACTGGTTAAATCAATTAAACAGGTCTATTTGCTATAAATTTTCCTATAAGTATGAATGCTTTCCAGAGCCTTCAAATGTAAGTTATTTGCAGCAGATATTTCTAATAAGTTGTGAGTACTTTGAACCCTCTCAAACCGATCTCATCAGTGGATCTAAGAATATAGGACAAAATCTTTTCCCTACAAATATTTCATCCAAGATTCGTTTAAGATAAACGTGTATAAAAAAAATTTTTTTTCCCTAAATAGTGAAGTATCAACTTTTGCCTCTCGGATATTTCGTTTGAGAAAAAATAAGTTTTTCATGGGGGGGGGGGGGAAACAAGTCATGTGAGTGTGCGCACATGCATGCAAACATGACCATACCAAATCTTCAGAAATATAGGCTTCAATTCGGTCAAGGAAGAGAAAGAAAAAAAAAACTACATGGTATTGTAAATCTAAGGGCTGAAAGTGGCCTGTTATCAAGTTTCACACATCATGGAAACTAAACAATTCTTTCAGCTATAAAAAAAATTAAAAAATGAAGGCATTTCACAGGACAATTCTGGCTGTTTGATCCAAACACCAATTTTCTAAATTTATGTGACATAACAGAAATAAACCTAAATTGGAGATTTCTGAAGGAAGGCATGTATACAGAGCTGTTTTGGTAATATCAATCCGAATTTATGTGATGCTTCAAATCAGACCATTTTGGACAGCCAATTGATTTATATTTGGGAGGACACAGGGTGGTGGGGAAAAAGTAAAAAGAAAAATGTGAGAAAGGCAAACACTGTCCAGGATTGGACATATGTCAACCCGGTCTGGTAGTATGCAGAGTAAGTGGTAGACATCACTACTTCATGTATTAATTGTGTGGTGTTCAGTAGTCAAAATTAGTCTCATTTGTTACTCTTCATTCAACTTGGTAATTTGAATATGTCTGCTCTCTTGACCTATGACATACCACCAATAGGTGGCTGTATAAATCCTTAGCCTTTTTCACAGGAGAGGTAGACAGAAGTACAGAAGGAATGAGGATACACAGTAAGTCTAACATTATTTCCCTTTTTTCTTACAATGTCACTTGTACATTGTCATGCATGCATTTGTGCTATTTCCATGTTTTAGGGTTTCATTCATACACTCATCAACTGACCCCCCCCCATCGGTCGATTGATAAGAGTTTACAGGAGGTCAAGAAATCAAAGCAATCCATCAAAGCCTCCAGAAGCAATGAACTTATTTGGTGTCAACACTCACCCTTTTGGGTGTCCTGTATATTTGTCACAAAGGATGGTAACTCTATTCACTGAACCACATCCATGAAAGTGTTGTTCAAGTTCTTCTGCAGTGGCACCATAATCAACCTGAGAAATGAAAACAAATTACATAAGATAATGATGTTAATGGAATTAAATAAAAACAATACACATCTAAAGATGTGATTCAAAATGACAACTAAGTTCAGTAAGACAATGTATAAAGACTACATATAAGAAATGAAAATACTTTTGCAATTGATTTGGTGAGTCTCGATAATCTTTTTAAATCTCAGTCAATTCAAACAATGCCTAGTTTTCATTTTATACATTTAATGCCTATTAGTGTATTTAGAATTTTACATGAAGGAGTGGTGCACAGGGGTTGAGGAAAAAAAAAAAACCCAACCCAAAAACTTATATCCAAGGCTTTTTAAGATGACAACATATGTTGCTGAAAAGACAAAAGTTCTACAAATGCTCCAATTTATGAGGGCTAGCAGCTCAATCAAAAGTTGGCAATTGACCTACTCATATACATCTCCTGAAACAGGACTGCAACCCCCCCCCCCAACAGGCCAGATTGCACATCAATGAGGATGGTTGGCTGGGTAAATGCCATGAAAAGGATTGAAAAACATTTTCATTCTTCATTCTTAAATTCATGACAAATGCAAGCTAAAAAAATCATTTGTGCCTCCAAGAATGCCAATAAGCGAATAATTTGGTTGCAATTTCTTGAATCTAGTAAAACTCAAAAATAAGCATCCTTCCATGGACCAATTTGGCCCATGGATTTAGGTGGCCAGCCCATTATAAAAATTCAATAATGATCAAGAATCACTTTCTGAATTGCTTCTTTCAACACTTTTCATAACTCATTTCCCAATTGATAATCTTTCAAATTTAGAAAAGTCTTGTTTCAAAAATATTTTCATGGAAGACTGTTTCACAATGATATTGGAAAAAACCTTCAAGATTACTTGGGTTTTCCCATTCTAATATTTAGAACTACATTCAAAGTTGACAGCCACATAGAAGACAAATGTTGAACAATTCAATATGAACAAGCAATATCAGCTGAGGAAGGAGGTGCACTGAATCAAAGTCCATTTGTCAAGTTAGTTTAAATGATACAAGAAAACTGATAAAAATTATCCTTGAACATTTACAGAACCAAGAGATGTTTGAAAAGTTGTTTACCTATAAACAAAAATCAGAGTGTAATAACATCTGCACTAGAAGATCTTCAATTTGAGAAATCAACTAAATTATCTGTACCTATTCAATGAAGCATCAATATTGTTTATAAGGATTTTCCATCCCTAATTTAGAAGAAATTAGGCCAAGTGACTACCCCCCACACCAATGTATGATTTTTTTTTTTCATATGATCATGCCTCAATGTTTAGACCAAAATATAAGAATTTCCCAGAGAAATTGTTTCCTCATTCTAAAACTGAGTACCTAAGAATTTGTATGGATACCTCGAGAATTTCCTTCCTTCAAATCAAGAGAAATACTGCTCTTAGCACACAAAACCATATCTAGCTAAGGAGGCTTCCAATGTAGCCGAACTGATCTCCAAGCATATCTTTCCTTTACAAAACCTTCAGCATGGTTGTTAGGGACAGGGAAGTACTTAGACAAGTATAGAGCACACAGGTATAGCAATGAAAAAGTGGTAAAATTCAAAGCAAGCTAGAGTTAAGGGATCACTTGATATTTTTGCCATTTTTTCATAGAACAATCTCAGAAATTCAAACGTGATTTTTTTCAGACAATTCATTGGAAGTTATCTGCAGGTCTCTAATTTGTCACTTGTACAAGATATTTCATTACAAGTAACTTCAATGGTATAAATATTTAAAAAGATAGAATTGTTTTGGAAAATTAAATAGGTGACACACTGCTTATCATCATAGCCTTTTTAGCCGCAATTCTTCCAAGGTAGCCAGAAAAGCAACTCAACCCTCCAGACTACATCAATCAGGATCAATTGCTGGAAAGAAAACAAGCACGTGACACCACTGACCTTTGAACCAGGTTGACAATTATAACCCTACTGTATAAAATTTTCAAATAGCTTTCAAACAAAGTAGAGAAAGTTTTCGATCAAATCATTTCCATCTGATTACTTCATGGAGGAGTTCAATTCCTAAATATAAGTCACTTATCAACCATGGTACAATGTTTTGCAGATGAAATACAGACTTCAATTGAGTCTCTAGGATTCATTCCAAAAATTATATGTCTTGATACTTACATTGCCAACAAATATAGATCTCTGATCAGCTTCCATCTTTTCTTCAAGTGTGGGGAAGTTGGAAGCTGCAAAATTAAAAAAAAAAATTCTTCCATTATAATTCAAGAGTTATCAATATTGCATTGACAGATATTTAATTTGGAATCATGGAAAATGAAGATGTGAAATGAAACTGAACAATACTTACGAGTAGCAGTAGTCATGTTCATTTGTTTTTCAACTTCACTCTGCAACTCTTTCAGTTTTTCAGCCTCCTCTTCCATTTCTCGAACCCTGGCCTTAATAGCTTCTAATTCCTGCATTAAAAGAAACAAAATTTCATCACACAAAAAGAACATTTAATCGGTTGCTTCAACACAGATGCAGAAACAAAGCAAATAAAAACATCAGACGTTACATGACCAGAATATCAACAACTATACCAGGGGGGAACGTTCATACTTTTGGACTGCACACTATATCGATAATTTTAATGCATGAATTCGTATGTCTCACAAGACAATTTTATACGATAGTGTTAAAATTTTCTTTTATTTAAACAATTCAATTGACTTCAATTTAAATACCTTTTTACGGCTATATTGTCATTAATTTCTAATTCAAGCATTTATTATATCGTTTATGACCAACAATACGGGAGAGGAGAAGATTTGCTCTAGAAGGGGCAACAGTTGAAAAAGTTCAGGGAACACAACACTGGTGTAGACTATTCAAATATCATAGAAAAAAAAAAAGTTACACCAATTGTAGCAAAATCCAAGATCAGAATCTTAGTGTTATGAAGATCTTGAATCCGAATTAGAGAAAAGCAAACATTTCAAAGAGAAGGATATTTTAAGAGGGAGAAGAAATATAGAAATCAGAGAACTAACCAAAGATATGAAAGTCGAGATTAATTAATATATCTCTTGACTTTGATAAAGAACTAAAAACAATATGTATAAACAGCAACAAGAGATTCAATATCTTTCGTGATGACGCTTAGAAAATTTGCCATTTTTTTTTTTTAAACGAAGTGTGTAAATAGTTCGTGAACCAACATCTCAACAGATAATATAACAGGATTATTACGTATCACAGTGTTCGGTACAGCTAAGCGATGGTGGTCCCAATTGGAATTACTTCAAGGTTTAGTCTTGTGAATATAAAGAATATAAGTTATACAACTGTAAATAAATACATAAATTATGTTATTGTTTTGAATTAGAAAGTCTCATTTTCGACAGTATGTGAAGATAAAAAAATTGTTTTGTGTGTTACGTCTGGTGAATTCCAATCAGGACTACAACCGCTTAATTGTGTCGAGTTTTCAAGGAAAGAAAGAAAAAAAAAACAAACAACAACACGCCGGGTAAACATGCTCATTTGCATAATGAATAGATGGGGGTGGGGCACAAGCAGGTAACTAAATGTCTATAATTTAAATCCAGACTTTCAAAGAAGTACCAATTTAAAATGTTTACTGCAATTTTTGATTTTGCAGCTGCAAAAATAATTTAAGCAAGGCGTATGGGGATTTCACTACATAGTATATAGTATTGTCACAGTATAACCAAGTTCCCGGAAATAGAAATATAGAAATTACAAAGATTAATTATATACTCTTCCGTTAACCACATGGAGACTTTTGAAGACTAGGTCAAAAAGTGAAGAAAGAGAGATATACAGATGGCGAGGGGGGGGGGTCAAAGATTTAAGACTGACAGAGGGGGGGGGGTGATTTGACAATGGCAGAGGAGGCGGCGGCGGCTGCTGCTATTTTGAGTCACCAATGCCGCCTTCTCTCTCTTTGCATAGAGGCTCGTCTCTCCTCGTTGTACATGGCGCCTTTTTAGTTCACTAACTCATCCACCATATCTTAACTTTTTCTCGTTAAATTCAGGTCAAATTAGTCATCGGAACCTCAAAGACTGGGCATGAAGTACACACGCGCAACCAAGTTCAATGGTAAGTATATAGATAGAATACCACGATTAGTTCAATTAAAAATACCGATTCAATTACGAAATATAAGAAATCTACGACTGAGAACAGAAAAGGTAAAACTGTTGCAAACCAAGAGGTGAAAGGAGAAAAGCCGGTGGTGAAAGCAACGGTAGAGATTTTAGTAAATCTATCAATGATTCTAACAAGATTTCCATTTACAACGATTGTGCGTTTTCAAGAATTTTTTTCACAAGGCTTGAATAAATACATCAGAATATGATGAATGACCAATTCTTAAATGCCATCAAAAAACGATTTAAACAGTGAAATCCTGGGATCAAAATTGACAATCTGAGAGATTAATCGATAATCTCAGATTATCGATTGTATTTTATGAAATCTCACAGAAGTCTAGAAAATTAAATTGAAAATGATCACCTTTCTGCTTTAGTGTCAATTCGACTATTTTCCATTATCTCAATTTTCTAGTTGCATTCCATCAAAAATAGGAATGAAATTAGTAATAGATAATGCTTTATATATTAATCATCTGTCTTTTAACGGAAAGATATGCATAACTGAGCTTTTGGGAGTCTAAAACAAACCTAAGTGGATTTGTATAAAATAACTTGATTTAAAATACGAAGCGGAAACAAAGAAAAGGGGAAATCCATGCTGCTACATAGGAAGAAATATGTTAATTCAAGATTTCAGTAATGAATGCTTTCAGGAATATAGAAAAACAAAAACCTCGTGCTTTTGTTTTTTAGTGCAAGATAGAGATTTGAATTTTCAAACGGTAAAAAAATACATCTTTTTCTTCTAAGTACATGTTATTGTGTTCAATCTTCAACAGTGAATCAATTGCATATCTTACTAGATGGAGTATTGTACCTCTATCTCTTCAGACTTTTCTCTTTTTACGGTTATGTCTTCATAAACGGACCGAACACAAGTTGTAGAGTCTAAAAATTAAGTTGAAAGTAAACGGTAGTCAGTCAAAATTATTTTCTTCTGACTAAAACACTTTTCAAAAATTACTGTTAAGATTTTAGTTCAGCACAAGAAAAAAAATCTAAAATGCAAGAGCTAAACCCCTTATGTGAAGACTGAATTAAAAGATAAAACCTTAAGCAATAATGTGTCCTATCAGCGAATCAGCGACAAATATCCATTTGAAAGTAAAATCAGGAAAATTTACATTTACTGGGAAAAGCAATGTCTAATTCTAAAATACAATATGAAACTCGTGTGAATTTCCTTGCATTGAGATCATTTTTTTTTAAAAATGCAAGTAAAACAAAGATCCCATAAGATAAAGAACTTTTTTAGGGGGAGAATTTCAGTCTAAAATAAAGAATGTGAGGCTATTTCAAAGAAAAGCAACTTGCTACGTGTCGGCGGGTAAGCTTAGTACAAAATCTAAATGATTAAGATCTTTGGTTTAAAAGAAATATCCCATAGGGTTGATACATGAAGAAAAAGTTAACAGATCATGATCAAATGTTGATTAGGTCAGCATATTAGAATGAAAGATAAAAACTACAAATCAACTTAGAAAAATTCATTGTTCTTAGACAACGAGATGCAGTCACCATCGCCATTTTGACGAATTTCCATGCGTGGCTATCAAGATGACGAAAAAGTGAAAAGCCGACTGAGAGTTTTTACCAAATCAAAAGGAAAATACGACAGAAAATACACAAACGTTAGAAAGGTCTATCTAAAGCAACTAAAGACATGCATGAAAAGGTTAAAAAAACTCGAAACAGCGAAAAAATAGACATTTTCAACGGCTTCTGACGCCGACTCAATCGGAGGAAGAAGCTGCCAAAAATGGTGGCGGATTGGGGTTATCGCTACTGCAACAAATGAAGAAACTGGATTATCAAGTAATTCACAGACAAAAAATGTCTTTAAATGCTCCTACGGGTGCACAACAACGCCATGCATGCGTTACAACATCGAAAACCGTGCAAAAAGCGCTACAGATAATGGAAAAACGAAGCAAAGCAAGGCAGATACAGAGAGAGAGACACAGAGAAAACACTTACAGGGTCGTCTACTGATTCGTCATTTCCCGGAACTCCAATGTTATCGACGGTCGATTCCACATTAAAACTTTCTTGCTCGCCGTTTTCAGTATCTGCCATAGTTCGGTGGTGAGAAAAAATCTTATAGAAGTAAACTTCAGGGCTGGCGCTATCTAAAAGTAGGACTTTAAAAGCTCAATAACCAGTTTTACACACCGGATGCAACCAGATTCTGCTAGGGGATGGGTATAAATGGACAAACTAAAGTATACAAGATATGGCCGCTATAACTAAAAATTCAGTCAAGGTCACGTGAGAGCCGAAAACGAGGCCGTACACGAGTTTCCCGATGGGCGTGGCCTAAAAGTCTTACATTATTACGGCCTCCACGAAAACCTAGAATTCCTAGTTTTATTTATCTCATATTCATATAATACGTCCATTAATTTTCAACAAATAAAAGTTAAACAAGTAGATAAACGCAAGTCATTTGAAAACTCAAACTATGATTGTCAAGTTATCTTCTAGTCTTTGTAAAATTTCACGAGTCAAAATGAATTACTTGACTTTCAACAGATTAATAGTTAACTTATAACTTGAGTAAATTGCATAAGCAAAGTGCTTGGGATGAAAATGCAACTAGTTAGTTTTTGTTGTAGATGAAAAACAAGACACGTGGTAGGTTATGAGTTTTTGACGGAAAGAGTCGGCTAAATAGTTTTGAAACTAAAAGAAAACTATCTGAAAATGAACTCCATCAGAAATTAGTTACACTTTTTTAAGTTTTCCTAATTGAATACCATCATTTTAGTGACTTTTTCCTTCGTTTGAAAACAGTTTTGAGAAGTTCTAGTCTTTAAAAAAGAAAGGGAAAGGAAAAAAAGTTGATGACATGTTCAATTCCAAATTTGTTTTAATTGCTTGGTCAACTAAATTTTTTATAAGTTAGTTTCAACTTACACAAATCTAAATTTGGCTATATATTCATGAGTTGCTGTTTTGAATTATTTTTAGGACTTAATCCACTATACATACCTAGGAATAAAGGCAAACATTTTAAATACAGTTTGCATGAGTAAATATCAGCTAAACATGGAAGGAAAGGAAAGAGAAAAAAAGATGTTTGTTGCAAGTTTGAATGTTGTCACTGATTATGACAACCAGAATTACAGAAACAAACCCCAATTATATGCACACACCTAATTAAATGAATGCAGGAACAAATAGATATATAAACTCTGCAACATTATTACTTGTGTAAAAGCATTATGTTATTTGAAAATGGATATATGATCCAACAAGATGTTCATGAATTGCGTTAGATTACATTGAGACTCTATTTGAAATGATCTATTATTACACAGTAAGTGTATCATTTGGCCTAGACAACATGAATTGAATAAACATTACGCTGAAGTGGCTACCCTATCGGTTGCAGGTTCAATTCCTGCAACATCCCATTTTCTTAGAATGTTTATTTGATTTATGTTGTTTAGGTCAAATGATTCATTCACCATGTAAAAGTAGGAGATAATTTCTAATAGAGTTTCAATACAATACATTGAAATTTATGATCATATATATATATATATATATATATATATATATATATATATATATATATATATATATATATATAATATGACTGATGTGGTTATGGTTTTTTCAACAATATATGATTGAAATGACAATTTCAGAAGATCATGTGCTGAACAAATAAATTTCTTTAAATTATTTCAACATTTCATCAGTGCATCCTGGCTTTATCAAGAAAGTATAAAGGCAATACATAAAATGGTGTGTATGTGTGTGTGTGTATATATATATATATATATATGTGTATATATATATATATATATATATATATATATATATATATATATATATATGTATATATATATAGGCTCATGACTAGTAGTAGACGGGATTAATAATTAAATGGATTCAAAGTGTATGAAGAAATCAGTGCTTGGCAGATTTATTTGTGAGATCATCATTCATATATACACACAAATATATATATATATATATATACATATATATATATATATATATATATATATATATATATATATATATATATATATATATAAGAAAACTTATCGTAGATCAATAAGAATATCCCATGATGCATCATCTCTGTCGCTTATATGTTTTAAAAGGAATATTGCATACACCCTCTTCAAACCTTTATGATAGATGTACGACAATAATTAGCCATTATCTAACATTGGGTAGGCATCATTACCAAATCAGCTTTTGACAAATCTATAGTTTCCTTATTTCAGAAAAATCATCTTTGCAAGCATTCCTAAGATGGATTCTTGGCACATTTACTCCTAGAAATAAAATTTTGTTTTACTTTTTGCTACCAATATCCCGTATCATACACTAACTTGGTATTAAAATTAGGTGACATCTAAATTGTGCCTAAACCCAACAATCAAAATTAGATCCTGGATGGAATTTAAGCCTTTTTTAATTGTGTCCCGATGAGCTTGGCTGGAATATAATATCTTTAGGAAAGCAGAAGAGATGAATTTACTTGGGAGTTAGGTCAATAAAAAAAGGAGCTGAACACATCCTTTTTGTTGAGGAAGTTGAAGACGTTTATACATTGAGAGAAAGGAAAATGGACGTTTATACATTGAGAGAAAGGAAAATGGACGTTTATACATTGAGAGAAAGGAAAATGGACGTTTATACATTGAGAGAAAGGAAAATGGAGGGGACATTTTTTTTTTCATAAAACAAATCCAGTTTCATAACTTTCCCTGAGTTTTTAATATATTTAAAAGATACTTTATTTAAACAGACTTTTGAAAGAAACTGTCTGTAGTTTTGAGATGGGTCATCAACATTCAATGAGGTGTTATTTGCTGTCCCACTACAGCAAAATATGACACAAGGTCGAGGCTTAACATGGGAAGTATAGGAACCATCCGTCCAAAAATGGCTCCAGCTGATGCGGTGTCGGTTTGCTAAGCAACCAAAGCCATGAAAGCGTCCACTTGGAGACCTGCTCCGTTAAGTGCAATGGAGTAGTGCTGCCCCGGGGGAACTGACCCCCCGCAGCCGGGCCAAGTATAGGTGTTCGAAGGATGAGTCCAAAGGCCTCCAATGTGCGTAGCAGTGGCAGCCTCAGTAAAACCTCATTGGATGACGGACTGCACCAGCACACTCAGTCTTGACACCATCCACAACACCCAATCTCCAGCCCATTCGAAGGGGAAGAGTCAGTAGCTGCACCTCGGGCTCCGCTGTGGAACAGATACTACACTTTGATCCCGAAGAAAAGGCCAGAAATTACAGAATGAATGAGTTTTTCAGATAATTGAACTTCTTGTTGTTAAGAAGGCTGAAATGCAGAGCTGACAACATAAAACTTCAAGTAAGGTTACTATCTTAATATTTTGTTCTCTCAAATTTCATTTTTTTTTCCCAGAGAGACTGAATTTTTATTAAAAAACATGAAAAGGAAATTACCAGTATGATAAATCATAGAAAGAGAATGTTATACAAAGTGAAGGAAAAAGATGTAACATTCTATTAGAAATTAAACAATTTTATGAATAAACAACTTCTATGTAGAGGATTGGGCGGAGGAGGATGTGTATTACGCCACACCACACCACAAACTCTAGATCTGCTGGAGGAGCACATTTGACATGTTATGGCCAATAAACTGCCAGACTTCCTGCAAAGGTCTATCGAGACCAAACCAAGGCACTTACAGAAATTGGTGCCTGTGTTGAATTTCAACCAACAAGCAAATACTACCATTGAATGTCTACGAAAGATGGTCCAAGACGGCTACAAGTGCAAGAAAGCTTCGAAGAAATCCAAAGATTATATAATTACACGGCCTGAAGACTGGAGTTTCAAATACTTCAATGAAAAAATAAGGCAAATTAC